>JAYDZE010157675.1:0-40967 GCA_034509125.1 Monilaria moniliformis | reverse complement strand
GTAATTAGAAATAAATATATACTTTTTTTGGTGAGGATATTAAGTTATATTTGAATTCCATAATTGTAGGAATAGATATCTCTTTCTAAAATAGCATAAGGATACATTAGTCAAGACATAAAATATAATTATGGAAAATAAAAATAAGGGCATTATGTCATAGAGACATTATGTCAAAAAATCATTTTCCATATTTTTAATTGGTTTAAGGGCAACCTTGCAAAACTGGTTACTTCTAATATATATTTCTTCTTCAAGGGTTGATCAAGTAAATATAATATTATTCTTCCCAAATTGTTTTACCATAATATATGAAATTTTACTCTACCCACTGTTCTCCTCTCCGAAAAAACAGAATTTACTTAGTTTCCATATATCTAAGTTATCTAACATAGCAACATAGAAAAAATGGGTAGAGGAAAAGAAAGCTCGTTAGGTCATCCACAATACTGTCTCATATTCAATTACAATTTTAATTTTCAATTATCAAATCATTACTTTCATTTTCAGCCACAACACCTCTAATGTAGCTCCAAAATTTCTGTCTCAAATTTAGACACAATTTCATTTTTTCAATTTACCATTTTTTTATTTTTCAATTTCATATATTAATTTAAATTACGATATTTGTAAAATAAAAAATTAAAAAACGAAAATTACTTCATAAAATTTAGAAAATTACATTAATAAAAAATAAAAAATAGATAATTAAAAATACATGAATAAATTATTTTTCAAAGAGGAACAAACAATGAAAGTGAGAAAACGAAGAAAATGAAAACGAAAAAGAAGGAAAAACACAAAGTGATGAAGTAAAATAAAGAAATAAGGAAAGAGAAGACGACAAAGATGGAAAATAAAGAAAGAAGGAAAATATAGGGTTGCGGCTGCCGCGATGCTTGCAGTGCCGACAGAAACCCCACCACTGCCGATCGACCCTCCTTAGCCGCAGAAGTGGCGCACGCCACGGCCAACGACCGCCACACCCGTCATGCAACGCCACCGCTCATGCCCCGCCAGCCACAATGCTTTTAGCCGGTGCAAATGAGATACCATTGTGGATATCCTTAAGAAACCACATATATGATAGTATTACTTTATAGTTTAAAAATAATTTTATTTTTTATTTTTTGATAGAAAACAATGGAATTTGAATTCTAAATTTCTCTTATTATCAAAAACCAAGTCAGTGATCAACTTATCATTTATCATGCATGTATAAATCTACTATCAATTTAATGTTCAAGTGACGTTATTGTTGGGTGATTTGCTTTGGTGGCAAACCATCATCAATTCATCATATACAATACCAATTCTTTTTATGGAAAAATAGTATCAACCTCGCGCGATTCATGAGTTCTTATCTAAGATAAATTATTTGCTATTGGATTGCCATTGCACTTAAGCAAAATGTTGCGCCCAAAATCTATATATTTTTCAATGTTGTTACTTTAATTCTTAGGACATCCATAACAATTGTTTTTATTTTACTTTTTTACTTATACTATTTATGAGTCCCATCATCGGATAATTGGATGACGCCAATACCTCAGAGAGACGATAAGCTAAGACAAAGAGATTATGAATATGTCGGTTGAGAACCAACTCCAGAATCCAACATATTCTTTGGATCAAATATAAAATTATTTGGATCGATTCTTTAACCTACACAATATTGAAATATATTCTTGGAATGATATATTAGAACGTGAGTTCGACATGTTAGAATTTATAAAACAAAATTAAGAATTCAAAGGAAAAAATTGAAAAATAAAATGAAAAGAATATAAAGATAAAGAAATAAAGAATGTGTAAATGAAGTGGAGAGAATTAAGTATTTTATAGAAGAAATTAAATAAAAAAATTATGTTAATCGGTTAAATGACCCATGAAAAGTATTAAAAATTCAATTTGAATTTTATATAGATGAAAAACGGATAAAATCTATGCACTTTACACAGGCGGACGCATCCCCGTCACTAGTCCTCTCATTGGTCCGTTTGGTGGCGCAGCGTAACACGTCCTTGGCGGCCAAATTTAGCCCGTTGCCCGCAGCTGCGGCACTACCCGACAGCCTGCGAGGCTGCAGTGGTTAAGGCCGTTGGCCTTGTCCTCCAAGACCGGAAAATTGGTTGCTCTTAATTTCAGAAGTTACATTAAGATTTTGGAACGTGACTACTTGTATATTTCCCTTAATTCTCTTTTATCCCTAAACTTTCTATTTTTAGAAAGTGATAATGCATCTTGCAATAGACTATATATTTCGATTATATTTAAATTGTTCCATATATTTTTTATTCTTACAAATATTACAATACCTACTGGTGAAAATTGAATCCTCCGATTTTTATTTAAATTAAAGTTGAATATTCACATTGCATCCATTCCAAATCTGTAATATCGATAATTATTAAATATTATGACTATTTATTTTATAGTTTTAATTGTCTCTAGACTAATTTTGGTTTTTTCTAGCTAAAAAATACACAAACTTCTAAAATTTTGAAATTTGATCCAAATTTAAAATTGGGCCACAATTAATCATACATAAATTAAATTATATGACATTTCATTTATGATCAGCTGACATTAATTAAGGATCATTATGACATTATTTAACTGGCATGTTGTTTAAAAAAGAAATGAAGTAATTTGAAAAAAATGAAAATTCAATTTTCAATTTACAAAATAATCGATGTCAAGTGTAAGATAAAGAGTAAAAAAAAATGAAAAACCAAATAAATAAGAGGCGTCCCTTCAGAGAATTTCGAAAAATCGATATCAATCACAAGATATTCAGTATTAGCATGGTTTAATATGCCATCACTAGGAACACACAAAAAAAAAAAACAAAACAAAAGAAGAAGAAGAAGGAGAAGAAGATAAAAGAGGATCGGAAGAGCTCAGATAGATATGAGAAATAATTATTTTCCCTGACCTCACACAAAGAAGGTCTCATAATGAGCTGGGATTAATCAATCATATCATCACCGCAAAACACCAAATCACCCTTCTCACAAATTCAAATTGATGATACCACGAATACACAGGCAGAGAGGCTAATGAACAAATTGCAGAATGTGGGGGTTTAAATAACGGGAGGAGTTAGGGTTCCGCATTTTCAATGTAGAAGATGGGCTTGTATCTCATTTTCGGCCCGACCCTTAAGTAATGTTTTTGGGCCCGATGTTCACTTTGGGCCCTCTTCTAATAATACGTCCGAGCACAGACCATACATCAAAATTTGTCCCTTTTGCTAGAGAGAGTATTTGAAATTGATATTCTTTGTACGATGTAGCAGTCGAATAACTGAATCGAATTAGTACACAAATTATAGAAATGATGTGATTTTTTTTACGGTTCTAAGGTTAAATTGAAACGATATTGTTTCGCTTGATTTTTCAATTGACAATGCGACTATCCGATATTAGAAAAATGAGCTCAATCTATAGTTACAAATTAAATAAGTCAATTTATACAATACTATTTGGGCAATGTTGAAATTGAACTTGATTTCCAAGAAAAATTAAAGTCTAAAACTAAACACTTAATTGATATACATCCTCATCCATGTATGAAATTCAAATAAATCAAAGTATCAAGTCATGTTAAGTCAGTATGAGTCTATAAACCAAATGAGTTTTTACGGAGCCAGATTAGATCAACCTAAAAATTGATCCGATTCAGCTTAATTGAAGTTCAAAGTTTCGATGGTATGAGGGGCCAGGGTTGGCAGGTTTGGTTTCACAATTCTGTGCAAACCTAAGCCACCTCCAACTCAAACGCCGACGGATAGTCCGATAACTCTTGATAGGGTAACGATGGTGCATGGTGGCGATAGAGTAGAACATTGGTTGGACATCTAGTATTTATATTATATAAATCAAACAACGAACAATTATACATCATGGGCACATTAATTGACAAATTGACAAATATTGGTAAATTTTCATAATTCGACCTGTTTATTCTAAACTAGCTCGATTTGTCGGGAGACTGTTGGTGGCTGAAATTTGTAGCCACTTGTCAAGGTCGAATACTTAAACAAGGAAGAATTTTGCAAGTTGATATGAAGTCTATATAAAGATAGCCAGCATGTGACCACCACAGCTTCCATATCATATGAGCGCCGACATCACTTGACACGTGTCTGACGTTAAACTTCACGGACCTCCAACGACGCCGTTCCATCGCCCTCTCACCCACAGCTATTTTTTCGCGCTTTTCATCAGATCCTATGGCTACTTTCCCTCAACATCTCCCTTCATATTCACTTCTTCACAGTTGCGAATTCCTTGCTTCTTGACTCGGGTATTCTTTTTTACGATAACCCTCCCCCCCACCAATGGAGGCGCTGCAGTTCGCTCCCTCGAGATATCTCGCCGTAAAATTGGTTCAAAACAGCGGTGTCGATTGTTTTAGCGGTGTTAGGCAGGTCGGATTTGCTTCTTTATTGTCGAGGAAGAGAAAAGATCGATCTTTTTGTGTCAGAGCGAGATCGTATAAGGAAGAGGGTGAGTTTGTGAGTAGGGGTAGCGGTAGTGCCCAGAATAAGGAGACAGAGGAGGGAATTTTACTGGGAGCTGAGAGAGATGGGACTGGCTCTGTTGTTGGGTTTCATTTGATTCCTCATTCTGGTCAGGATCCTTCTTGTTTTTTCATTGCTTTGATACACTATTATACGTTGTTTTTCTTGTTTGTTTCATTGTTTGAATTTTGCGTAATTGTGTTTGATATTGATCTATCATTTATGTGTGTGTGTTTTTTGTTCTAGAAGAGTATGTGACTATCTGTACAGTTATCACTTTGATACATTGAAATTAATCTGCTCTTTATATTTGTTGAATAGTGGTGGAGAAAGTTGGTGGGTTTGGTCTTATGTCCTCTTTCTTAGAAATATCACTGTCGTTTTCTGTCTAATGTTGATGTAATCTCTCTCTCTCTCTCTCTCTCTCTCTCTATGCTGTGTTTGTCCCAACATAGTATTAGCGAATTTATTATTCCTGGAGCAATGGGCCTCTGTAGTTGTCTAAGATTAGAGGAAAAGTTGATGGCTTTCTCGAGTTTTCCGTTGATGGACTACAATTAGGTGCATGCAGGCGAGAAAAGCTCCTGTTTACTGAACTGAGAGCACGTTTCCGGGATATTATGGTTCTTTTTTAAATTTTTAATGAGTCAAATATTATGATTACAGTTTCATGTTTCTCAGAAACAGAAAAAAACAGAGTGATTCCTCACCTTGGATAAGACTTACTTTTATCTATCATTGTTTCTCTTCTGTTTTCGGCTTTCAACTGGAAAAACATTGCAATTCATGTTGTAGTATTTGGGTCCTCGCTGTTCTCCTGACTAATTCCCAGAAATATGATATGCCTAATGTTAACTGCTACATGTAGTCGTTTCTGGTGATGTTTGAAATATTCACTTACGGTGAACAAAGATCAAGAAGGATAATGGAACGATTTTTACTCCATTTTGTCTTTACTCTAGAGAGCATGAACTTATTTTTTCATAATAAAGATTGTGGGATCTAGTGATTTTTTTTGTTGTTAGTTGAGCTGCATGGTTACTTTTTTTAGTAAAATTTGTTTTGTTGGGGTATTTTGGATGAAACTTTTCCGTGAAATATTACAGCAGTCCAAATTCTAAGGATAATTATGTCTAATTTCAGCAATCATTGATGAAAGAGTCTTGGAAACTCAAGAAGCTGAAGCAGATAAGCTGTCTGAAGAAATCAAAAGTAGTGATACAACTTCACCCAGCACAACCTACAATGTGGTTTTCGTAACTTCTGAAGCAGCCCCATATTCGAAAACCGGAGGCTTGGGAGATGTTTGTGGCTCTTTACCAATAGCATTGGCTGCGCGAGGTCACCGTGTAATGGTTGTATCTCCTAGATATTTGGATGGAGGTTTATCAGATAAAAAGTTTGCCAATGCTGTTGATATTGAAAGGCCGACCAAGATCCATTGCTTTGGTGGTGTGCAGGAGGTTGGATTCTTCCATGAATACAGGGCTGGAGTTGATTGGGTAAAAAGTTTCAGCTATCTTCAATTATTGAGTCGTATGTAAAGATAGCCGCGCAGAAGATAACTGACCTTCGTCATCTCTCTCTCTCTCTCTCTCTGTGCTCATGCACAGGAGGGATGAAAAGCGTCCTTTTTCCTTTAATTGTGGGGATTAGAAAGTTGTCCATCGTTAGAGAAAACTATCTGTCCTTTATTTAACACGTTCAGTTGTATATTTTGCTCCATAATCAACATTATTATTTCATATTTTAGGTCTTTGTAGACCACCCCTCATACCACCGACCTGGAACTCCATATGGCGATAGTTTTGGTGCTTTTGGTGATAATCAGGTAAATGGTTGATCGTATAGAAATCGACATATTCTTTTATTTCTATATGAAATATGATCTGCACTCAAAGTAATTGATGAATCTTTGTATCTTATTAAGAATAGAGATCCGACTTTGCACTATAGCTCAAACGGAGCTTCTCTTGTATTAATTGCAACTGCCTGAGCCTACATATTCAATTCTACTATCCTGTTTTATACTATCAGATAAATGACAATACACTTTTCTGATAATCTGTACCCTCTTTTGTGAACAGTTCCGGTTCACTTTACTTTGTCACGCGGCTTGTGAAGCTCCCTTAGTGCTGCCACTGGGAGGGTATACATATGGAGAAAAATGTTTATTTATAGCAAATGACTGGCATGCTGGCCTAGTTCCTGTGTACGTGACCTTTACATCTTCTCTTTTGTGAATGATGCCTGGATCTTTATTAAGGTCTTATTATTCTTGTCATAAACGTTGCTAGCTAAGGTATATGTGTTCCTGCAGTGATTTTTCTTGTACAATATGTCTCATTACATGTTATCATTGCATGCATGACTAGCAAAATTTTGTTTGTCATTTGATATGTGGACATAAGTTACATTGTTGTGGCATCCATATAAACTCACAGGCCAACAGGTCAATTTTCATTTTTTTTTCCTCTTAGTGATCATTAAATATGTTCTCATTTTGTAGCTGAACTGAGATGCCTTAACGTGTGAATTCATACTTATAGCAACTACGGCATGTATAAGAAATGGCTGTAGAGCCGATTAACACGTAAGAAATAGACTAAGAAAGGATTTTTTTCGACAGTACCATATGACTAGTATTGTTTTTCTTTAACAACCATAGTTTACCTGCTAGTGGATGTAAATTGTGATTTCCCTTTGTTCAATGATTTTAGGCTTTTAGCCGCTAAATATCGTCCACATGGTGTATACAAGGATGCGCGGAGTATAATTGTGATACATAATCTAGCCCATCAGGTGAGTTCAGTTTGATTTCAGATTAGTTGGCCCGTCGACAGAGGGACTATGTATTTTTACGTACTAGTTCTTTTTTGTGTGTGCGCCCGTGTGTTACTATGTAAAAAGGCACGAGGGGGCATGTCGTCTAGCACATTATACGTCATTACAGAAGCCACATGCTTCAACATACTGTAGACTTTGACTTGTTGGAAGAACTGTGATTAGGTGTATATGACTTTAATTATCTTAATGAAGTAGTAACGACGCACGATCTATTTATTGTACAGGGTGTGGAGCCAGCAGTCACGTATAAGAATCTTGGATTGCCTCCTGGGTGGTACAAGGCGCTGGAATGGGTGTTCCCAACTTGGGCGAGGACACATGCTCTCGACCCTGGTGAAGCAGTCAATGTTCTGAAATCTGCTATAGTCACTGCTGACAGGATAGTGACAGTAAGCCAGGTAATATTATGGTACAAATCCCCGCGATATCGATCATATTGGGATGGGTAAGGAGTCAGTAGGCTCTGCGTTACGAACATTGTATCAATTTTCTTCGGTTACCAGAGTTCTTCATGGTTTTCAGCATTTGGATCCGTGGCTATGTAAATTGACCCTAAACCTAGCCCTCAACTTTCACCCTTTCTGTTTTCTGGTAATTATCACATTTTCTTACTCTCTTTCGTTTTTCTGTGTAGGGTTACTCCTGGGAGATAACCACCCCTGAGGGTGGATATGGGTTACAAGAGCTATTAAGCAGTCGAAAATCAGTTTTGACAGGTATGTTGTGTTGACTGTCCAGTTAAAGAACATGTAAATTTGGATATTGCCCCTTATTTTATATCTCCTATCATGTTTCTATCTGCCATCTCCTTTCCATCAATATCTTGATTTCCATAATAAGTATTCAAATAAAGAAAGTGAGATGATAATGATTTGTCTGAATCAACGACTCAAGTTGGTTTTGCTTAGAAATAACATGCGACCGTACAGGAATCACAAACGGAGTTGATACCAATGAATGGAATCCATCTACTGACGCGCATCTTCCTTCTCTCTACTCCATTGACAACCTCTCTGGAAAGGTGAAGCTCCCAAATTTTTTAATATTAGTTCCACATTTGTGTATGCCCATGACAGCTAGCTTAACTATTGAGGGACTAAATTAGCTATAGATGGCAAACTTGAGTTTGCTCGTACTGATCCTCTAATTCTGCTGCTGTTCATTCTAGGTTGAGTGTAAGGCTGCGCTGCAAGCAGAACTCGGTCTTCCAGTCCGACCCGATTGTCCTCTGGTGAGAACATAGCTCTCCCACGTTTTAGTGGATGATAGGTTTTACTTAAGCTCGAGTTTTTCTCAAAGTTGATGTCTCCACAGATTGGGTTTATCGGGAGACTTGACTACCAGAAAGGTGTCGACATTCTTCTTTCAGCCGCCCCAGATCTTATGCACGATGATGTCCAACTTGTAATACTGCTTCTTCCTCGTTCAATTGATAAATGCCTCCTTTTTTGAAGCTTTTAGTGAGAAATATCTGCAAATTGCCGCACATGTTTAACATTGCTAAATGCGAGCTTGTTGTATTTCAGGTAATGCTTGGATCCGGAGAGAAACAATATGAAGACTGGATGAGGCAACTTGAATCCACTTATAAGGACAAGTATCGGGGTTGGGTTGGGTTCAACGTCCCGATATCTCATAGGATTACAGCAGGGTAATTTGATGATTGGTCTAACTAATTGCCCTATGTGAGTAATTATTTGCTGATATGAGTAGAGCTTTTGCAGCTGTGACATACTTGTGATGCCTTCGAGATTCGAGCCGTGTGGGCTGAACCAGTTGTATGCAATGAGATACGGCACTGTTCCTGTTGTCCACAGCACCGGGGGGCTTAGAGTGAGACCACCTACCTCGATCTACAAGCCTTTTTTATTCAGTTTATCGAATTGTGTTTTGACACCTCGCGTTTCTATTCATCAGGATACAGTTCAAACTTTCGACCCATATGCAAAGGAAGGTGCAGGTGAAGGTACCGGGTATGTGTCATCTCCTTCAACATTTCGGACTAAGATTTTCTTGTTTACTTTATATGGGTCCCTATATAATACTCCGTCCGTCCCACTTCACATGACATATTTTTGGCACGCATATTAAGGAATATAGTTTTTGTGGCTATAAATTAAAGGAATCCCACTTTTTAATGCACTTTTTTGGATTTGGTTTGGACCATTATAAATGGAACACCCCGAAATGGATTTTGGTCCATGTGAAATGGGAATGAGTATACTAGATTAGTTTTTAATATGGATCTGATATTATTATCATCTCTGGTCAAAGCAACATCAGATTAACAAGATCATACTGAGTTAATTTCTATCAGAGAGTCCGAGTTGATTGGTTTAAAATACAAAACTTTTCTTCAATTTTGGTTTTGCACGTGACTTTCAAATCTTGTTCTCAAATACACGGACTTTTATATTGTTAGCAAATTATCTCCATATCTCACATTCGGCTATCTTGGAAAATAATTGCATGGCTTGATAAACGTAAAATGGCGTCATTGGTTGCATAAAGCAAAACCATGCCGTTTTGTATGGTGGGGCGTTGTGTCTACACTAACAATTCCGAGGGCCAGGTGAGCTTTGATTTTTCCGGAAAGTGAAGGCAAGACAAACAATGTAAAGTCTGTGTGTTTTGAGAACAAAATTTAAAAGTCATGTGCAATACCTAGTCGGGGTAAAGTTCGTGTATTTAAATTAATCAACACTTTATTGAAATGGACGAACGTAATGTTAAATTTTCTTCCCCTCTATGCGTATCATATGGAAATTAATTTGAAGATCTTCGTCTGTCATTAATTTATGAAAATTCTTGGGATTTGGCACAGGTGGGCATTTTCTCCTCTAACAAAAGACAGTTTACTGACTGTAAGTCCTATCTCATGATCATATATGAATCGTCCTCTGATAGCGTATGATTTCTCAATTGTCACTCGTCCACGCAGGCACTACGGGTAGCAATTTCGACGTGCAGAGAGCACAAAATTTCGTGGGAGGGACTAATGAAGCGTGGGATGGAGAAGAACACTACGTGGGACAACGCTGCAGTTCAGTATGAGCAAGTCTTCGACTGGGCCTTCATTGATCCTCCGTACGCTGGCTGAGTTTGTAGGAACACAAAATGCTGTTGCAGGTGGTAAAACTTGCACATTTTTGCTACACGCGCAATAAAAGAAAGCGATGTCGTTGCTGATTCTGCTTAAAATTCTTTTGCTAGATTCTTTGCCTCTCTTGCTCATTTTTTGAGTGTTTCGTCTCGATGTTGGATTTGTGAGTGTTCATGTTCGTGCTGGTGTTTTTGTGTTACTAATCCGCTTGATTAGTCGATGGTTTAGTTCTGGTTGTAGAGATGGAGAAGCAGTTGTATTTCAACAATGGATTAGCAAAAGAAGATTGGTAATATGATGACAAGTAACAAAAGAGAACTATTTATAAACTGTAATTCATATTTTCTATTTATGAAATTCAACAATATTTTGGTGGTTTTTGTTCTTCTAGTTGAAACTTCCTGATATGGTTATAAATAAAAGGGGTATTGACGCTTAAAACATTGTCATAAATCTTTTAGAAATTGAATATTGGCAAAAATTGAATGACATGATTGTGATGCAATGCCACTTCATGACGTTTTTCTTTCCAAGTTCGTGTGCATATTTTAATTACGTCCAAAGTTCATGTATTTAGGCGCCAATAATTTTATTCTATGTAAATTACATAAGTAAAATGACGTTGTTTTGATAAAGTAGTGCCACGCCAGATTTAATTTTGGCCAATATTTAATTGTGGAAAATTAACAACAATATTTTAGGTTTGTATTTATTCATAACTTTCAAAAAATTTATGTAAAATAAAAATACATCTAAAATTCATGTATTTAGAGATGCCAATATTATTAATAATTAAAAAATAAATAGTTGTTTTATTTTAAATAGTTTAGCTTATTACTGAATAATGTGAAGGAACTGTTTAAGTAGAACGACAAGATGCGAATGTTGTGGCTCATATATTAGCTAGAATGTCTATTGATTTTTCTTTATTATATGTTTGTGAGAATCATCGAGTACTATGGTGGATCTTCTCCATGATCTATGCGATTATGTATAAATATAGAGTAGTATTTTTTTCAAGTATGTAGAAGGAAAAGAAACATTAAATTTATAGGTAAAACTATTTGGCTAGAGTAGTAAGTTATCGAATAAAATAATCAATCAATGTACATATATAACCTTTTAAGCTATTTTTTATTTTTTCAATAAATATATTAGAATATTGTATTGGATATTAATATTTATTGGGTCCCGCCATTCTCCTTCTTCATCCATTCTTCATTTTCTTTCTGCTTCTTCGCCTATACATTAGACAACATTCTCCTTCTTCTCACTTTTCTTTGAGGAATATATTAAATCCCACTTTACCAGGTTAATTTTTCAAAAATCACAATAATGATTCAAATTTATGAAAATGTCTTATGTATCTTATAAATCACAGTAGGGTTATGATAGTTTTAAGAATTGGACAAAGATCTAAATTGAGAGCTTAACGTGCATGATTGAAGAAATTATGTGCATTTTTCTTGGAATTGTTTGGGGGCTAAGACTAGAGAAATTCAGGTAATAAAGGGCTCTACATGTAATATAGTATGCGATTTTTATTACTTGTAGTAAATCTATTCTGCGATAACTTTCCCTCAACTTTGAAGTACAATATGGTGCAAAAATAAGATGCAGTTTACATAATTGCAGGTTTAGGGAATTAATAAAGTGGAGGGAATTGCATGTTTTCTTGATTAATTTTGATGTATTCATATATATGTTGTACGTTTGTACTACTGTGATACTCTTTAGGCATATTTGAAACTACATGTTAGATTTAATAAGAAGTTCTTGAGCTAAGTGTTTTTATACATAACCGTGAAAGTGGCTACATTCACCAACATGGTGGAATCCGTGATTCAAAAATACTTCTGATTCACATTCCTCCATTAGACATCTCAACTTTCTAAGTTAAACACATACTTAGAGCTATATTTCTCGAGTCGTAATTAGCTTTGGAATTTTATTTTATACAACCCACATGACATAGATTGTCTGACTAGTAAATCCTTATATACTCCTCTCAACTTCTTAAGGTACTTGATTATATTCTTTACACAATCCGATATCTTGACCAATGTTAGATTGATACTTTGCTACTATGTGAAATTAAAGTAAATATCAGGTACTGTGTAGATTGTAGTGTCCATGAAATTTCCATGTGCACAAGCAAATGGAAAGTTTTTCACTTACTCTATCTAACTTTATGTCATAAGAGACATAACTTAGATAGGGTGATTCCATCTCGAAAGATAAAGACTATTTCATGGAATCTTGCATACTAAAAACCTTATGCACAATGACAATGTAAGATTTTAGAGACAAACACAATAATTTCTTCTTAAGATCAACGTAAGAATCCTCCATCTCAATTATTTTGGATAACCATACCCTTATGCTTGATGACATCTTCTTGTCATTGCCAATCAATAGGATGCCATCTACATATGACACCAAGAATACCCCTAATTATCACATTTCACAACTTTCGCCAGGGCACTGTTCAATTCCTTAGAATTTGACCACTTGATAATAAACAAAGGCTTTATGATCTTTAAGCTACCTCCAGTTCATTAATGAACATCTTTAAACTTTTACATCATTTGTTCATTTGCTTTAACTGCAAATCCTTTAGATGGTTCCATGTAAATGATCTCTTCAAGAGTTTTCCTTAAGAGAATTGTCTTGACGTCCATTTACAAACTTCACAAATTTTATAAATGTTATCATCAAGAAAATGTGGACCAACTTAAGCATAGACATAGGCAAAAATGAGCTCATCATAATTGATGTACTATTTAGCCACTAGTCTTGCCCTGAAGATAATAGTCTTCTCGTTAGATCCTCTTTTACTCTTATAGACTCATTTACTCTCACTGGTCAAACAACCTTGGGTATGAGCATAAGACTGTAAACTTTCTTGTTTAGCATTGATTGCAGTTATGATATCATTAATTCTTTTCAAGAACGAATATCCCTTTATTGTATAGTTTTTTTTGTAGTTCAATAATTTGGTTATTCTAAGATAGAAATTGGATCATAAAATTCTTCTAAACTCAAGAACCTTAAATTGTTTTACAATCCTCCCATTACAATATGATTCTATTATACACAATCTCTTTGCAGCTTAGAGATTCGATTATTCCTAGCTAGGAATTGAATCCGAAGATTCTTCAAAGCTTAAAAACCTTATAAGATTATTTTATAATCCTCCCACTGTATTGAGGTTCTACAATGTGTATATGTGATAATTAGGGTATGATGGCGGTGCGGAGCACCAAGCCGCTACACATTCTATATTTTCTCTTGGATATGCGATATACTGAAATTTTTTAATTTCTTAAAAACTCTTAAGCTAGTGGATTCATTGTTTTTCTCTTAGTCCTATTCAAAGAGTCGGGCATTGGTATAACAAATATCCTTACGATCCTTAGGACTATGGAAATTCCACATTTTCATTGCATAAAAATACTCATAAAGAAATAAATTTTAAAATAAGGTGTCAAATCTAATCGTCGTCCTTCTCAACACGAGTGTTGGTCATTTCCAAACTATGAGATGTCTTAAACTAGGCTGTGGCCCAACTCACAACTCAATTTGAATCTTGATGACCAGTTTATAGTACCAAATTTAAAATGCACATTACTGTCTCTTGAGTATCCTTTAAACAAAATAGGCAATTCTTTAATAACTTATCATTTATCTAACCATTTCTAAAATAATCAATTCTCCTTTTCCCTACATCATTCTATTTTGGAAATCAGATGGAGTCAATTGGGATGTGATTCTCGCTTCTGATTAGTAGTCTTTAATTTCATTGTTAAGGTACTCGCATCTACAATCAGATCGTAGACACTTGATAGTCTTTCTAAGATACATTGCCGCAAGTGTTTTGGATTCCTTGATAACTCAAAAGTTCCTAACTTATGACGCATCAATAAGACATATCCAGATTTAGAGTAATCATCGACAAAAATCGAAATACTCTAAGATAATCTTAACTTGAATCGATGTTGGTCTACAATTATCATAAATGAATGAGTTCTAACATATCATTGGCCCTAATTCCTTGACCTCGAAAGGTCCTTTTGGTCTTCTTACTTTTCTAAGAATGATTCGCAAGTTGTAAAAAAGTTCTACACATAGATCCTACTATGGACCGTCGTTCGCCAACTTTTAGATCATTTAAGGTCAGTTTGACCAATACTTGGATGCCAAAATATGTGTATCATTCATGGAACTTAGAGATTTCTCTTTTAGAATTGATTTGACAAGTTACAATTATTTGTTGCATTGAGTTGTGCATAGTTTATAGTGTAGAGGTTGTAACTAGTATGTAAAATAGATAATCATGTTAATTTTCTTGATAACCATTAGATTGTCTAAAGAAACAATTTATCCATTTATTATAGATTTAGAAATTGAACTTGTTCTTTCTAAATAAGCATTTAAAAACAAATCTCTATACTAATTATTATTACTTGCACGACTCCCACTATAACAGTTGTTATTTTCATAGCGTTGCCCTAGATAATAACTCTTGTTGCTAAGTCATCTTACTTCCAAGAAAACTTGCTTTATTAAAGCAGACATAATCAATGAGTCTTGTATATTCTATCGACGAATAGGTAGAACATATCATTGAATTATGTTTCGACTTTCAATAATTAAGGCGCATCTTTATACAAGTTTGTTTCCTTTATGATAACCATTTGAAAAACCTGCCTAATGGCTTTTTCATAGTAATTAGGACAATATTCAAATTAATTATTTTCTTATTCCAAAATAATATTCGAGAAAAAATAATTTGAGTAGATAAAAATAACAGGAAGAAAAAGATAGATAGTGAATAAACAAATATATTGTCACATACTATGTTTGATATATAAATTGCAAACAACCATAAAACAATTAATGCATCTTACAATAGTCAAACATGAACCAAGTACGCCACTAAGGTGTGTTAAATACTGTTCTATGCTAAAATAAATAAATTATGGTCCCATGATATGATAGATAGACCAGAGACCACTAAGGTGACATGACTGTCGAATCATACCTAAGCTTATACCATAAATTTAGCACCAAGAACTTTATTGCTGTTTTGATATTCCTCCTAGGAGATGTCTTTTTTTTTTTTTTTTTTTCACGATTTGACTTTTTCAAATTAAAAAATAAATAATTTAAATGGTTGTCACGTTGATGCCCGCTCGCATGCCCAACAAATGGACACATCGCGAGCCTTTGGCCGCAGGGGGAAGGGCGCGTGGCGGGCTGTCCCGCACCTTTTTCCTCCGTCGCGAGCATCCCGTCCCGCCAGCTCATTTGCAACGCGTTTTGTCTCGAATGGACGGGTCACGGACCGTATTGCCGATGCTTTGCGGGCAAGCAAGATCTTCCAAGCTTTATCCTAAAAAAAGAATCTTCCGATTGCAAAATTCAATAATAAGCACGTCATGATATCACAAAAAGTTCGAATTTTGTTACAAGTTTGCTATTTTAAGTTCGATATGCATCGAATAAATAGAAATTGATTATTAGGAAAGAGAGGGTAATTTTGATACATAAATAAAGAAATAAATGTTGAATCTCTAGGAAAGGGAAAAAGTAACATTGTCCTCCAATAGGAGGAGAATCTGTTTTTGGCCGGTGGTAAAGGAGATTCCCATTTCCCACTTTTCCGACGGCTCAAGCCACCTCCTTCAAACCCTAAATTCTCCCTCAATTTCAATTCATCCTCCACAATTTCCCCCAATTTCGACCAAGACTTGGATCTGAATTCGTTTTTTCTGCAATTCTTTTTCTCCTCCTCGCTAAAGAAAGGAGAATTCCGACAAAGGGGAATTAGGGTTTGATCTCGTTTTTTTTTTCTCGAATTTCCCTTTTCCGGAGCTATGAATTCGGATCCAGGTCTGATCTACTATTGCTGCATTGCGAAAGCGACCACCATATTAGCGGAATTCAACTCCAAGGACGCCGAGCTCGGCGCGATCGCGGCGAAATGCCTCGAGAACACGCCGCCGTTCCACGCCACCTTCAGCCACACCGTCCGGTCGAAGACCTACGCCTTCATGATCGACGAGCCGTTCACCTATTTCCTAATCTCCGACGAGAAATTGGAGAAGTCTGAGGGTTTGACGTTTCTGGGGAGTGTGAGGGATGCGTTCATTAGGGATTTCAATGGTGTTAGCAAGTTGGAGAGGTTGAGTTCTCATTGCTTCCAGGGTGAATTCAACCCTATTTTCCGGCAGCTGCTTGGCCCGGCATTATATCACATGGATGGGATTGAGTCTCCAATGGGGCAGAGAATGGGGGAAAATGGGAGCTTCCAATACGGATCGGCCCCCATTCGTGGAAGGAGCAGGCTCAGTGGGGACAAAGGGTCGGGGAAGATGAAGAATGCATTGCTTGAAGAATTCAAGATTGGTGGGAGAAATGGGGAGAAAGAGGTTGATGACAACAGTGGCAACGCCACTGCCATTTGTTCAAGCCCGGGGTTCAGTCCAACCTCGCATAAGAATAGAGGGCTCTATTCCGGGGAATCGAATTGCCATCAAAAGGCCAAGAAAGTTTGGAAGAAGCAAGTTTGGGTGATTCTTTCGCTCGATTTGATTGCTTGTGCAATCTTGTTTGTTGTCTGGTTGTGGGTTTGCAGTGGCCTGAAATGCATGGAGAGCTGAAATAGCTTGGTTTAATTACATTTGGGTGGTTTCTTATACTTCTGCTTCAGCTGGTAATATATAATATGTTGGCCGAGTTTCTTTGTTGAAATGAAAAGCATCCATTTCCTGTTATAGTGCAGGATAAGTTGTTAGATATGCGCTATCTGGTTTCCCTTGTATATTTGTTGTGATTATTGAGCTTCAAACTTGTGTATACAAACTCGTTTTTATAGGATTCCCTGCGTAGCAGCTTGTTTGTGGAGGTTTTTGTCGATGGAGTGAATTGAAAGCGTGGTAAGTTGCTGAGCTCTATTACTTTGTCAGTGGTGGTGTGCTTGCTTGAATCTTGGCCTCGTGTTTGATCTACTGCATGGAAAAAATCAACATGAACTTGAATCTGTGTGTTGTTTTGCTCGGTTTGTTGTGACTGTGAGATGAAACACCAACTGAGTTGCAGGATCTGAATTGTATTTGTGCTTTTCGAGTCTTGTATAAATTGAGTTTTTTTGCTTGTTGGTTTTTGACTTGATATGTTTTTGGACCGTGTTCCTGCTTCGGTTGGTGTTGATCTTGTATCTGTATCGTGTCACAACTTCTCGAGTGTAAATGTGACTGGTAATTTTCATTCATTTCTGGATCAGTTTCTGATCTTTTGAGTTAGATTACTACAATCTACTTATGCTTATTGGATCCTCTGTTTCTCACCTGTGCCGTTTTGTTCAGATTATAAGTTATTATGACTTGTTACAACAGGGGTGAAATAAGTATCTTGAATCTGGGATGTAAATCAATGAAACCCAACATGCTACAGTCCAACTGTTGAAGCTTTTTTGGAGTCGTATCAAACTTAAGGATTGTTTTTCAAGTATTCACTAAATCGAGCTTAACGAACTTTACTCATCTATTTTTACTTATGGAACTTGAGGAGATATATAATTTTTTTCAAACACAATATGTTAAAGCTTGTTTGATTGTTTATTGAATCGCTCTCAACAAACTTATTAATGAACGAAAGATCACAACTCTTAGGTATCGAAGTCTTACAATTGCGTTTTGATATATGTAAATTTATTTTTTTATGTTTCTATAACTGTAAACGAAATAAAACGAGCAGAAATTTGGGAACAGAATCGAGAATAATTCCCTCAATGATACATGGTACGAAGTTCATTTTCTTTTACAACTCAAAACCTCATTGATGGCATCTTGTCTCAGTATCATAACTGATACACCCATGTTATGTACTACAAAAAAGAAACGAGAAAAACTCCAAACTAAAAAGGCTGACGAAGAACAATGTTTCTCCATTTCTACAAAGCTGATCTAGCGGGCTTCCATATGGCAATTCAAATAAAGCAGTAAATAAACACATTAAAAAGGAAAAAAATAAGAAGAAAACCACATACTAGATTTAAACTAGAAGGAAAAAGACATAGCTGTTGTGATGCCGCCACTTCAAGAACCGGCGGCATCGGTTCCAAATTCCGTAATCCGGCAAGTTAATAGGTGATTTTAGTTTTGCTTCAGATTTTCAGTGGTTTTAGCCGGTTCAAGAATTTTTTGATTTTATCTTTTTATTTTGTAATTCAATATAATTAAAATGATGATATAAAAATAAAATACGAAAATTAAAATATATAGAACAATAAATAATAAATAAAAAGAAAGAATGTTTAAATTGATATTGATTTAATAATGGAATAGTCACAAATTGCAAAGTTTAAGTAGTAAACAAAACCCTAACCTAAATAATTATAAATTTACAATTACAAGTTTATAAATTTCCATGAAAAAAGAAGAAAAGCAAATGTCTCGTAGCGAAATATAGGCTCTTGCGTTTCTTCTATTTTCATAAGGATCTGTTGCTCACCCTAGAGACGTTGAGCGACTGAGGATCCACCTGAAGAAAGGACTAAACCAACATTGTCAGAAGAGGAACTATACAATACAAAAGCATGTGATTTCTGGGCACAAGCGTGGATTGACATATGCAATGGCATCGTTCTACACAACCCTTGAGCCTCAACCTCAATCGTTGCAAATGTCAATCTGTCATTGTGTTTAGAAATAACAGACTTCCCGCATTGTATAGTTCTCTTTCGAATACAGTTGGTTCAGATTCTTTCCGGGTGGATTCTCAATTGCCCAGCGTCTCCAAGATGACCGACAGACGACAGTTATAGAATGATGGATCGAGCACTAGTAGAGAAGGAGCAACTCTGGAACTAAATCTATGGCAGGAGCAAGAACAACTTAGCAACTTGGCAAACGGAAAATAAGAGAAATTAAAATAGAAGAGAGAAGAAATAATAGCCTAAAATGAGAATAAATGAAGGGAAAAGAGTTCTTGTTAATATAAGAGTTATGTGTGAGTGAGAATGAGGATGTGAGTAGATATTTATAAATAAAATTGGGGTGGGAAAAAAATTAAACTCAGCTAAAACCGACTGTTTTGTGCAGAAGCCGGCGGTTTTCCGGAAAAAACCTCTGATTTTCTTACAAAAAGCATGTCGCACCTACACCCTACACCTTATACCTGCAGTGCCTCTGAACCGGCAGTTAATAGCCAGTTTTCGGTTTCATTTTTATCGAATCATAACCGGATTGACGGAAATGTTTAGCTAGTTTCGCATAGGCCTGTTTTTGCCGGTTTCGTTTCGAAAACCGGAATCACCAGTCCGATTCCCGGCCAAATCAGTGATTCCAACTTAACCATGCATCGCTACGTAGCTGTAACAGTTTATCAACAACGTATAGAAAAATAACTACCAAATCGAATTTTAATCATCTATATGTCCCCATCAGTTGAAAAGATTAGGTAGCAAGGAGTTTCTCCTACCCTCTATACTCATCATTTAAAGCTACTATACAGCAGAATACAGTAATAATAATTAGACAAAACTGAAGCTTGCGACAAGAAAATTTGTCACATATAATTGTAGTAGTGATTACACGGATTCGGGGAAATGAGCATTAATATCAGCCGCATGGAGTGAGCTTCTTATTGCCTGCTCCGCGAGGGTTGTCGTCCTTCCAGTCATCCCAGGCCCTCGCCTTATCTTGGGCAGCTTCATCATCCTCGTCATTATCATCCTCACCTGACCTCTGTAGCCTGTTATCCGTGTGCCACGAAGTGTTGGCTTCCTCAATGAACTTCTTGGTATCTTCTTGCCACTTATTCATAATCTCCATCTCCTTTAACCCAGCTTCCTCTATGCTCATGGTTGGTAATCTGGCAATTAAAAAATAAATTTCAGACCTCCTTCAAGCAACCACAGCAGTTTTTCATCCTTTTGCTTGTCAGTTCAGTTTTGTGATTTACTAAAATACCTGTAGTGAGGCTGAAAAACTTTAGCTGCGATTCTCTCCCTCTCACTTGTCGGGTTTCTGGCCACAAGGCTTGCAGGTCCAAATAGCATCGGCTGATGCTTGTGTTCATGAGTCTGTGAAACCGTCGCTCTACCCTCAATCACATCTTGAGCAAAAGTAGCACATGTGATTGGAGTTGCAGGTTTTGTAAATCGAGACCTTGTTGCTGCATCACGATGCCAGGCTTCTGCTTTTTCAGCACGCTCCTCAAGAATGGACTGTGCAAGCTCATTATTCCCTTCCTGCGGAAGATAGTAACCAGAAAAGATAAGTTGCCTTCAAATGTTGCATATACTACACAGATAATATACGCGAAGCTGCATGTTGCAGTCTGATGTTTTGGAAACAATTGAGCTGACTAAAAGAGGCAGAATATATGAACACATTGCGAGGAACATGACTAAAAGAGGCAGAATATATAAACACATTGCAAGGAACATGTGTACGTATATGCCGACAACACACTATTCCAGCATCTCTGGGATCTAGATAATAACTACAATTTCTCAAATCTAAAGTAGCTCCACTTTACAAGTTGATACCTTTGACTGTCTTTCCCTAACAGCAAGGAGCATCTCTTCTTCTTTCTTCAACATTTCCAGTAGATCAAATGCCTGTAATATACAAATACCCGATTATTAACACAGGTAGAGATGGGGAAGTTTAAGTCTACACACAGAGCTAGTGCATACTCATGATGCTGGAAATCCAGACTAACCTTACAGAGTGCCAAGGAGATGGTGGTCAGCCATGCCTGAGGAGAATATCATTATATCAGGAAATTTAGACAACCAAGACAGAAGAAAGACGAAAGCAGAGACCAGAAATACATCAATAATGTCTACAACCCTTAATTTTTAGCATCCCTAACATTGTTTAATTAGAACTTTGTACTTTACAAAAGAGTAAAAAGTGGGATATTTGAAAATAAACAGAAGAACTCATAAGATAACTGACCTCCCTCTCCTCCTCCCCATCATCATCATCAAAATCCTCTTCCCGGGACTCAACAGGAGTAGATAATGCAGATGCCCTAGTGGAACGCCCTCGCCGTTCCTTCCGCTCCCTTATTTCGAGCAATTTTGACTCAGCAGCTTTCTGACGTTTGAAGCGTGCAATCTGAGTGCCAAATACAGTTAGGTATGCAACATTACTGCCAGAGCGCCAACAGATAATGAATCCAGTTTTAGTACAATAAGACATACAACATCATAGAGACATTTCCGAAAGGTTCCGAAAGGCATTTTGTGAAAACAAGAAAATAGTAGAATAAACAAAATCCTCCAACTTTAAAATAATGAATCATACACAGTAAAGGGCAACATAAATAAATATCTAAACCTACCTTCTGGGCTCTCCTATCAGCAAATGTTTTGCCAATAGCTTGCACAAATGATTCTAGTTCTTCTTTGGGTACAAGCTCCATTGCCTCACAAAAAGAAAAAAATTCCTGATAGCAACGCAATGCCAAATCCAACATCATTACAACATGAATAACTTTACAAGCCTATATCCAGAAACCCAGAAACCCATCACAGGAAAGATCCTTGGTAGTGATCTCAAAAAAATAAAAAATGAGTACCTTCAGCTTGGTCTGTGAAACATTTAGAATTTCAATCCTATCTTCCTCAGAAATTTTCTCAGTTAGCTCACCAAGATGATATGGAACCTGTATGAAAAAAAAAAAACACCATGTACTTAAAAAAATGGCATACGAGTAACAAACATAAATTTTCCTCTACAAACTTAACCCAAGAACAAAAGTTCAACCATACTATAGCGGAGCAAACTATAGAAAACCAAAGATAGGGTCAAAAGAATATAAGCTTAACATGTTCAGAATGATTTGTATAAATTTCGCTTTCTTAAAATTTATTGAAAACTGCGCTACAATAAATGCAATCAGTCTTTTCAAGGTTAAATAAATTAAACACGAGATTATGATTACAGTTTTCAATAGACAATCTCTACCGCATACATTCCATGGTTTCAGGTAGTTAACAACAATAATATGATTCTGACATTTTGGGCATCAATTAACAAAATCACTAACAAGATACCTACTGATTCACATACCGCAAAAGAATAATAAGCGAATACCACTTACGAGAATATATTTGAGGTTTGCGGTACTGATATCATCTTTCGTCTCATTAAGCGAAAACAACCCTAATTTCCCAATCATTTCCTCGCATTTCCTCAACAATTCGCAACCTTTCTTCACCGTATCCTAATCATCAAATTTAACACAATAAGCTCATCTAGATCGAGATCCAAAGATGTGAATAAATTATACAGAAACACCAATGGACGGAAACCTGATCGACGGAAGAATCGGAGGCGGCTTGGTGAATTTTCCGAGCCTGCTCGAAAATACGTGGAAGAGACAATTCGTCCATGTTTAATTCCACCATATCTGCACAATTGGGAACCCTAGAAAATTCAAATTGAGCCAAATCAAAATCCAGAAGGGGCTAGTGAGATAGAAATCCTGCACCACCGGCGTATGTTAGTGACTAGTAATTTTGGAAAGTTGGATTGAATTTCATTAATCTTTGAAGCGAGTTTTGAGGAAATGACTAACCCATGAATGAGGCCCAATCGTATTTCCGCTGGATCAAAAGGGCCCATAATAGGTAAATGGGCCTCCTTGGCCAATTAAAGAGGCCCATTTTTAACTTTCTCTCTCGGTGTGTGTAATTTTTTATTTTTTATTTTTGATTTGTGAGGGGATCCATTTTGATGTTGATGAGGTTTATTCTAAACGATCTTCCACAATCAAACATGATCTTTTTTGATTTTATAAAATAATGAAACTTATTTGAAGGAGATATTCATATTTCCACGTTATCAAAACTATATCATTTCATAGGTGGTTTTGTAGAAGAATATATTGTAAAAGGACGGGAAAAAATCGAAAAAAATGACGTGGAAAATCTTAATTTGCCAACGTGAATTTTAATCGTCTAAAATCACCAACAAATTAAAATTATCACTAAATTAATTTATGAGACTTAAATAACGTATTAATTGAAGTTTGAGTTATAACAGCCGCTAGCACAATATATGAAGCAAGAAGAGCATATTTTCTTTTTTAAAAGGGATAATTGTCATTTAAATCATAATTTTTCATTGACTTTTAGTCAATCCTATAACTTTTGAAACTTGAACATAAAATCATAACTTTTGACATTTTCTCAATTATCCACATATCAAATTTTCGGTAAAATTGGTGGTGACGTGTCAGTCGGAATTCAACAAAAAATTATGATTTAAATGACAATTATCTCATCGACATTTTTTTGAAGATCGAACATTTTGTCCACATCAGAAATTCCGGCTGACACGTCACCACCAATATCACTGAAATTTTGATCTGTGGGATAATTGAGAAAAAGTCAAAAGTTATGATTTTATGTTCTAGTTTCAAAAGTTATGGGATTGACCAAAAGTCAACGACAAATTATGATTTAAATATCAATTATCCTTTTTAAAAGTACTAATTTCAAAATTTATAACTTTTAATTTGAAATTTTAAAAAGATTGGAACACTAGACCAAATGATGCCCAAAATACGACTAGACGTTTTTTATGCATGGGGTTTGCTGTAAAGGCAATTTAATGGTGGGATTCCAACTTTGTCAGCAAACCCAGATTCCAAGGGCAGATCTTGGCATTAAATTATTATTATATTTCTTTGATTATACTGATTCCAATCTATTTAATATTGAATGGGCCAATAATATTCTAGATTTGTATAGCTCCACTTCAACAAATTTCCTTCTTTACAGGTTTCAGCCAAGGGGACAATTCAAAAGGCTGTAATCTAAAGTTGCACAATCACATAACATAACACCCTTTATTTCTTTAAAGTGTATCCTTTTATTATTAAACGATAGTAAGACCATTTCGTTAATCCAGATCCACGGAAACACATGGCATCACCTACTTATAAAATTCACTTTGATCTTACTTTGAATTCTCAAAATAAATTTTAGTATGTCGTGTATGGTCCAATGATATCGACTTGAGATACTTTCTGCATCCACAAATAATAACCTTATACATTCAAGTATATAAAAAAATCAATAAATATTATACACAGTATATTTCACCAGATACAATATGAATTATTGGGCTCCCTCCCCTCATCATGATGATATTGGATATGATCAAGTCATTTGTCATATTCTTTGATTTTGGTCTCTATCAAAATTAAATGTACCTAAAAAATCTCAACATGAGCAGCATCGACTGGGGCACAGATCAACCCCTCTCAATGTCTAGGGCACATGGTTAGTTATGTGATAGTGGTACCACAATTGACGTCCAATTTATTTGATGTCATATCTTATTATAGCCAGCCCTTCTCAATAGTTCCAGCCTTTTACACGTCACATAGTTTTGTTAGTATATGTTTGACTCACGGATAAAATTTTAACACAAAATGTCACGACTTAGGACCTTCCACATAATCATTTTTATATCAAAATAGCGTAATTTTGAACTTTTGCAGCTTCAACCTTCTTCACACCCATAAATATCTTCTATTTTGTTTTATAATCTGATATTCGTACTTAATATTATCTAAGCACTTCAAATTTAATTTTAGATAAAATTTTGAAATAATTTATTTAATTCTTTAAGAGATTAGGTGGGTTCATAAATTATCTTAATTATTACATGATCGAATCGTTATAATGAAGAGCAGTAAGATCAAGCTTATGATGTTTTACAACTTGACATAGATCTAAGGAAATATATGCGTTACCACACGAAAGAGCTTATGACCACGTGGATGTTGTATCTATTTGATTACTTAGTTACTAGAGTGCTAGAAAGTTCTTAGTGCTTCAGAGATTGAATGTGCAACATATTGTTAACCTTCAAATGTTGATGATCTTCACATATTTATAGCTGAATAGTGTCGTTGGAGGAGCACCAATCAAAATTGCACCCATGACAATGATATTCTAGTTTGAATTCTTGGTAGTTGTTGTTCTCTTACTTTCACAAGTCTGCAATCTTATACTTGATCTCTACAACCTCTTATATGTTCAACAAAATTTCAAAATACGAAAGATATTCAATTATCAACTTGGTTGGCTGATTTCCTCACTCCGGGAGGGTGGAGTTGGAGTCAAAATGACTCTGAGAAATGCGCTTAAAGTAGTCAAAATGAATGAACACGTTCAATAAAAAAATCTTTTTTTCCGATTCGTTTTTTTTTTTTACGACACAAAAATCTGGATTCTAAGATTTGTCAAAAAAACACGAATCCATGTTTGAGTTCGGATTGGAATTCTGATTGAAGTGAACAAAAAACAAGCCTATTTTTTTCTGGTTCTAAGGCCGGTAGTTCTAGTAGTCGACTCAATTCTTTCAAATTGTTTCTCGTTATTGAGAAAGGGTATATGTTCAACAAAATTTCAAAATACGAAAGATATTCAATTATCAACTTGGTTGGCTGATTTCCTCATAGCTGATTTCCTCATAGCTAGTTTCGAGATCAGTTCCCCTTAACTAAATCCATGTAAATCTAAAATATACTTAGTTCCCTAATATATGAACTATATAGTCCGTCGTAAATCCGTCGGTGAGTCCGTCAGCAAACTTACCAACGGGCTATCCGTCGGTAATCCCCCGATAAATTACGACCAATATTTTTCTGTCGGAGATTCCGTTGGTAAAATGCGTTTTTTTTTTTTGTAGTGTATGAGCTATGACTTATTAGAGCTTGACAAATCATCAAAGATTTTGATATCTGATCAAAACAAGTTTACTTGGAGATTTTTCCACCATGACCTATCTCACTATTACTTAATTTTAAGATAATGATAATCCTTAGGTAGAAATCTAGGGTGTCACATTTTAAATTGCTTGAGCACACTATCATGATTTTAGTAATTTAATATTGCCCAGGCTTAGTTTTTTTTTTCATTACTAGCAAGTCCATTCGCATAATGTACGAACATGAAATTTATAACCTTATACTCCCACCGTCCCACAAAATAATGCATATTAGGTTGTGCCACAAGTTTTAATAAATATTAAATAGAATGTATTGTGAGTGGAGAAGAAACCTCCACTTTATTAGGTTGAGTATGTAAGTGGAGAAATGGTGGACCATATGTGGCAAAGTGTACACTATTTTGTGAGATGGTGAGAGTAATATTTATTGGTTGTAGTGATAATTATAAAAGTTATTCTTAAAGAATAACCCGAACTTTGATCATGTGGTGATTTTTTAGCCCAAACTTGTAACAATTACAAATATGGCATATACTTATTTCCATTGTTCATTTTTTATAGTTCGAATTAAAATTTCAGTCAATTAATGCAAATAAAAACTTTTTCGTTTCATTGTTTATGTCTCAAGAACTAATAACAATATTAATTTATGATGCTATTTTTATTTTAAAAAGTACCAAACCAGCTTTTCCGGCGGTACACATCAGCGATAGCTGGCCAGGATTTTAATTCGCGTTATAAAATGAACAACATAGATAAATACATGTTGTATTTATAATTTTGTAAATTCAAGATAAAAAATCATCATGAAATCAAAGTTTTGGCCATATTTTAAGATAACCCTAATTATAATTATTTTATTGAAAAATCATCCTATCAAGTTATTAGGTGGGTTCATACATTATCTTAATATGTTTAGGTAGAGAAAAAAATCTACATATAATCTATTTAAAAATTTGGAAATATGGTTCATTATTTGTATATGGGATTATGTACTACATGGAACAAATTATATTTTTTTCAAAGTTAAGAATTTTTAAAGTAATTTTTTTCTCAAAGTTGATAATTTTTAAAGTAAAAAAGATGAGTCAAAGACATTTTATGAAAATACTAAAAATTAGGGATAAAACTATAATTAAAAAAAAGTATGCAATTAAATATATTATATATAACTAATCCTCTAATATGTACCAAAAATCGTCTTTCTCAAAGAACTAACATTTTTATGCATATGACTAAAAACAATATATAATTAAAAAAAATTATTAGTCAAACATATTAGAATTTGAAAAGAAAATACTAATAAAATATATACTACAAGATTTTTGCTAAATCTTAGCAAAAAGGGCTACAATGATATAATTCTATTTTCTTCACACACACACACACACACACACATATATATATATATATATATATATATTAAAACTTACAAAAATATTTAGCGTAATATATAAACCTAAACAATTTTGAAATCTCAATTAAAAAAGTATAATATTTAGATAATACGAACATTAAGCTTGGAAGAACATATATTACATGAATCTACTCCTTCAGATAAATCAACTTATAGTCTCTAGAATTTTGAAGATATTTTAATCAGTTATAGTAGTTTTGATTATACAGCTGTGGTTCCTTTTTTTTTTCACTTAATTTCTAAAGTACAAATTATGATGTTTTAAGTTTTTGTCTAGTAACCAACGTAAAAAAGTCTTATATGAACTATAAAGCACAACATAATTAGTAAAATAATTATCCTTCAACCAATAAATTAAGATTTGAATCACCTTATACGTGTATATAAACTATAACTAAAAAAAGCCTTATAAGATCCAAATTCTTGTATCATGCAATTTTTTAGTTTATAAGTATGATATTAAACACTTTGTTAATTTTTGTAGTTGGTTGTAAATGGATTGTTTGTGTTGATAGATGAGAGAAATCATGGGGATTGTTAGTTGAATTTTTAATCCAATTCAATTTATTTATTTATATGAATTCACGCTCTCTCTTCAATTAGTTTATAGTTATCCTTAGATTATTAATAATTATTAATTACAAATTGTCTATCAAATCAATTTTACAATTGATTATAAATTGAAAACTTTATTTTTATATATATTAAAAGGTCCTACATTTTATGCAGACGAGAATGCTATATCAATACACAAAGTGAAAAATATACTACACCGCACACATTTGGGACATGTTACACTGCACAAAAATGAGATTAGACACGAGATTTCTTGCTAAGAAGAGTTTTGCGGTACATCAGCTGTGCCACTTAAACTAGGTCTCATTACCTTAAGTGTTGTACATTTAATTATACAATTTCACGGACGATGAAATGTAACTTAGTTAATAAGACGTTTCCTACAATCAATAGATCAGGAATTTGAGTAATTTTAATGCGTGAGTGTGGATATATGTAAATTGTAATTCATAAAAAATTATACAATTTCCTAGCACCATTTTGGTCGGAAAAAAGAGAATTGATATACAAGTGGAATAAGATCGTGTCTGAATCTCAAACCAAAATTTGTAATTAGTATTCGGTTGAATTTGCCCCAAAATGATATTAAGTGTTAAACTTATATTCATTATATCGTTGTCCTAGCTCCATAAAAAAAATTATATTCTATGGTGGATGAAGTGTATCAAATTTTCATTATATCGTTGTCCAGTATCCAGCATAATGTATCGAACAAATAATGAATAGAGAAAAAAATAAATGTACATAAATTGTACATATATAATACCTTTAAATTTTAAATTGAATCGAATTAATTTTATTTAAACTGATTTTATTAGTAATTATATTATTTTTTTATTTAAATTGTCTTTATTATATTTTTAACAATATAATTGAAAAATTGATTTGATAGATCTTCCATTCAGGATCACAAAAGATAATGTATAGACTAAAATGTTAGTTAGTTATGTACATTCATATATGATAAAAAAAACATGATTTTAATTTAATTTTGAGATAAATATATAGATATCTAATGGATTAGTTAATCTTTTCACATGAGTAAATATAAATATATTAATTTATTTTAATTAATTAATATTTATAAATTAATTTTATAGATAAAATATCTAAAAATACAAATATATATGTATAATTTATGTATATTTATCACTATTTTAGTGACCAATGATATTATAGCAAAACACATTTATAAAAAATAAACATAAAGGTCAATTGAATTATACCATCCATTAATTAATAATAGACGAAAGTTTCAGTTTTTGAAAAAGAATTAATAATAGAGGAAAGTAAAGGTTATCTTTGGCAAAGTCTCGTAATCCATAATCTTGAAACTGATGTTGGTATCTCAATCGAATTTCCATCTATAGAAAACAGTGTACTATTAGGAATTAAACTAATTAAGTTGGAATCTTCAATTTTTGATCCAAGGTCGAAGAAGAGAATAATCATAGCAATGATGAGAAAATATTATTTGGGAATGACAGACTTAATTTTCCTGCATATATATATATATATATATTTCCATGTTGTGGGGCTGTGGAGAGAGTGACAGCAAAGCCAACCTGGAAAGATCACAATACATATAAACTGTTTGATAATTTGCCAGAGAGATATAGCATTGTTTTGTACCTCAATTTTTTCGAGTGTCAGTGTTGACAAAACTGCCAAGAATCTGGCCCATCTGTTTCGTACATTCAGAAACATCAATTGAATCAGGATTCAGGAAAATGTGAGGCGAAAAAGGTGTTACTAAAAAGTGGGTTTTCATGGGCCAGCTCTGGAAAATAGAAAAGAAAGATAATTATAATAGTCATAAGTGAATAATCAGTGTGTTTTTCCCTTTGATTCTTTCCACTTATATTCAGTTGCTCAACACTTTTTAACAGAATTTCAGAGCTCACACGTGGAGAAAGCCATGTTTTTTGACGGTTGATCAAGGATTAATTTCTTTGCCATTTCTGCTGCTTGGTTTACTTGAAAAGGGAAATTGAGGGTTCTTGCTTTAGCTGAGAGATACCAGAGAAGAGTGTTCGAAGAGAAATTGGCCTCGATTCTTGTAAGTAATTTCTAGCTGATGATTCACTCTTAGCATTTCAAATTTTGTGTTTTAGTTTCATTTTCTGCTTTCTATTTATCCTTTCTAGTGATGATTTTCTGTTAATCTTCTTTTTGTTTCTGTATGTTGTGCTCTCATTATGTAGTGTGATTGAACTTTAATTCTTGCAGTATGTTTGGTCTATGAATTCTTGAAATTTAATATTTGCAAAAGGCTGATTCTGGGAATTCTTAAATGCTGATTGCAATACTTCATCGTTCAGAATTGGGCTGGTCTTATAATATTTGGGTGATGGTCTGATGATGGATGAGAAGGGAATGTCAGGTTCCATCACTGTCGTATACAAGGACAGTATCGATACGTTGTATCCAATGTTGTTTGGTGTATCTTGTGCATTTTTTGCTCTAAAACTGCTGCCACAGCCTGAATTATGTGATGATAAGTGGTCACTAGCTAGAATTAGAATGCTTGAAGGGAGTAGTCATCTCTTAGGATTACTCGTGTGGAGGGTTCAAAGGGACGAGGCGAAGAGCATAAAATCCGAGCTTCTTCAGAAGCTTGAGGATGCAGAGAAACAGGTTGAAGAATTGAAGAAGAGAAGAAGCGAAGACGCAAGAGCCAACGAGAAAGTTGTGAGAATAGTCGCCACTCGGGAGCAGAGCTGGTCCGATGAGAGAAAGAAGCTCAGGCAGCAAATTGGCGGCCTTATGAATGATTTGAGAGTTGTAAAGATGAAGAGTGAAAGATCAATTGCTGAACTGAATCAAAAATTGAAGGAAAATGAAGCTATTATGCATTTGAAGGACAAATCCATTGAAGAAGTGGAGCTCAAGAGAGTGGAAATCGATGAAAAAGTGAAGAAAGCTGAGAATCTTGTAGAAGAGATGAGAGAGAATGCACAGCGTGAAGCTCAACGCCATGCTGGTGAAACCTTGAAGCATAAGACGGCATTCATTGAGCTTGTATCTAGTCAGAGACAGCTTGAAGCAGAGATGAGTCGGGCTGTTAGGCAGGTCGAGGTAGCAAAGCAAGAGCTTGATTCAGTTGTGGATCAGAAAGACCAGGCTGTCTTGATGACACAGAAACTGTCGATGGAACTTGTTAAAATGCGTCAAGATTTGGACCAGAAAGACCAGATTTTGTCGGCTATGCTGAGAAAATCGAAAGTAGATACAGCTGAGCTTTTAAAGGAAGTAATATCATCTAAGGCAAAGAGACAGCAATCCGAGCTAGAAACAGCCCAATGGAAGACAGTTTCTGAGTCTAAACACGATAGGCATTCACTAAGGAATATATTGTCCAAGCATGTAAGTGTAAAGTCGGATATATTCTCAGGTGGAAAAGGCGGGCATTCAAAAGCTATGGCGTCTCTGGGTGCTGGAAACCGCAGAAGAGCAGAGGGTGATTATCGCGTGTTTGAGCAACCAGAAGGTTTTAATCTTATAAACGACCCGTATCTGACCGCACAAACTGATGAACCACGTAAGATCTCTAAGCATGAAACTTACTTTTTCAAGACACTTATATTGTGCATTATCAATGTGGTTAATGCCTCTCTTTCTGCCTATTGAATTTGTAACTAGTTCTTTTGTTTTTTGTAATTCATTTTGAAACTTTTAGAGTCCATAGCTGATTTCGACCGCTTGGAGAACTGGACCAACTCGGAGACAGCGAAATATGAGTTTACACTTCAGCATAGGCATAACCTTGAAATAGATGCTTTTGTGAATGAACTGAGGCTCAAGGATGAAAGGTTGGAAGCTTTCCGTTGGCGTTTGTTAAGCATGGAAATAGAGTCAAAGAGGTTGCAGTCACACATTGAAGGAATTGATGATGAGATTACACAGCTGAGGAAGGAGAATATGAGGCTGGAAGCTCTACTGCTGGACCGCGAGACAGAATTACATTCATTAAAAGAGCAGCTATTGATGCAGTTCAATCCTCCAAATCTCCAGAAGTTGAACTTTGAATCCTCTCTACACGAGGCGGCCGTGAACCATAATACAGTATGGTCAAGAGTCAAGGTCATCAGAAGGAAACCAGGGCAGAGAAGGCATGAGATGAAGGTTACTGCAGAAGAAATTCCTCAAGCAGCCGAGAATGAAAAGGTGCATGAAACTCCAGCTGATGAGCAGCTCAAGGATATAGTTTTGACGCTTAAATACCCGCCGCATAAGGAGATCCAAGATGGGAAAGTTGCATATCTAGAACCTAATCATGTTAGGCAGGGAAGTATTGGTTCAGATGACACAGGAAATGTCGAAACAACGACATCAGTAGGCCAAGGATCAAGTAAAAAGAGTAACTCTACGTCGAAATTGGATATTCATGCTCTCGGAGTCTCATACAAGATCAAGAGACTTAAGCAGCAATTTCTAATGCTTGAGAGGTTGATGGGGAAGCAAGAAAACAGCGAAAACAACAATGTGGATGTTGGCGTGAAGGGATTATATGCCCTTACATCCCTCCTAAATAAGCAGGTTGATCGGTACCAGTCACTTCAGGGGAAAATCGATGATCTCTGTCAAAGAATGGTACGACTCAACCTTATAAAAAAAAAATCAACCCCATTTTACTCATGTAATAACCCAAATCTAGATTTTATCATGTTCTGCTAAAGAATTCTTAGCATAATACCGTACGACACCAATTTGGTCACTTAAGCAAGTCAGTGATATTTTTCTGCAATGTGCAGGATGAGAAAAACCTGAATCTGAGCTGCAGGGGCTCTGCTATTGCTCGAACAGGCGATGAAACCAAAAGGCTGGAGCACTTTCTTGAAGAAACCTTCCAATTACAGAGATATATAGTTGCAACAGGACAAAAGTTAATGGAAGTTCAAGCTAAGATTGTCTCTGGATTTCTTGATTTTGCAGAAAAGATTGACCAACCTGAGAGCTTTGACATGAAACGATTTGCAGATAGTATCAGAACGCTCTTCAGAGAAGTTCAGAGGGGCCTTGAAGTCCGAATATCTCGGATTATTGGGGATCTCGAGGGAACCCTGGCATGTGATGGTATCATACATCTCAAAAAATAGCATGGAAACTATTAATAATGAGAAGATGAGGCTAATAGTATAGTTTCTTAAGTCTCACTGTAGAGTTTCTAATGTAACAACACCATAGTCTACTCTTTTTCGGTCTCTCAGGGTTTATTTGTCTTTTCTGATCCGTTTTTCTCAAATTATTGATTGCATTTTAGTGGGTAAAAGAAAGCGAGTCCTGAAAGCTTCAAATGTGCATGAAAGAATGCTAGTGAAACTACGTTTTACATGGTCAGTGATGCTCGGACTAACATTTCAAAATTGTAATATTCTATAATAAATACACTAATTGATCGGTGAGTTGTTGTAGATTGACCATAACTATTCAATGCGTGTTACTAGGGGCTGGTAAACTATCTTAGCTAGTTTGTTTCTTGAATCTTGATGATATATTTTATTTTAATACATGTACCATTTTTTATTTTCCGTTAGTCCCTTCTCTTCCATATCTTTCAGGAATCAGGATTATGAACAAGAAAATCATTGGAACATAATCAAGCAAATGGAGAAGAGAAACTGTGTACCTGCAACGGGTGAGCCACTGTTTTAAAGCTCTCGATTTGCCCTTTTCTACTTATTGGTGTAGCACAAAAGCATGCTCAATGAATTATGTCAAACAGCATTCATGTATATTAATTAGCATAAAGAGGACCAGAACATATTTCTTGCCTGTAGCAATCAGTATCAGCTTAAGTTAATCGTAGATGAAAACGATATCCATATTCTTTAGTTTTATATCACTCTTCTGCCACTGTTAGTTATGCTGTATCAAGAAGAGAGAAAATACAACTGGGATGGAAAAAATTATTGCATTGTTAGTTGAAAACGGTTCCTTAATATGTAAATCTTTCAAGTCTTCTGAATTCCCTATACATCCGTACTATTAGTTTTAGTCATCATCACCATCATTCATCTACCTAATTTAGCAGCTACATAAAATGCATAAATACATGTGATGTGATTACTTCCAACAGCTACTCATTTTCCTGCAATAATCTTGCGTGTGTTTGTTTTACTAAATCATTTCTTGAATCAATGATTTCATGTTAGTTTTCATGTCATTTCCAAGAACCTATAGGAGTCATTACCTTCAACACGCATTGCCTTGCATCAACACCTGACAAAATATTTCCATCATCCCTTCAAAATTTTACCATCTTAGGATCAGCAAAATTGATGGGATGATACGAAGCTAATGGTGTTGATATGTAATATTCTTGTGCAGTCGCTGCACCAGTAGGATGATACGGACGACCAAATTGTGGCTGTAAACACCATCAAAATATTAGTCAGATAAGGTAGTCCGCCACTTTTGGTACACTCCCCATTCCCTCTTCTCAACGACCTATAGATGGATCACAACTGACTTGGCATTGAAGTAGAGTGTTGCAGGCTGTTAATCACTGGAACTGGGCTCCCTCCCTATCTCTAGGTAAAATCAAATGGCCTGGTAAGTAAAGTCTTGCTTTGAGGTCACTGCAAATGATATATTTACCATGAATTAATGATCTTGTGGAAAAAACAGGTTTTTTGTATGATGTGACATGCTTTGATTACGAATGAAGATGGTATATGGATTAAAATGTGAATATGTTAATGCACATCCCTTTTATCCATGCTCTCAGAGGGGCTCCTTACCACAATGCTGTGTTAACCATTGTTTGGAATGAAAAAAACTGAAAAATAAATATAAATATGTGAAGGAGTTCGTTTTCGTTGTGCGAATGTCAGAAATGACTATCTTGACATAGTATCAAATGTTCATCCATGCATACATGTATATGTGTGTGTGTGTGTATTGTTTGTGTACGTGTTATTTTTAAGTTTAGTGACGCTTAACATTATACAAATATATTTCATATAAGTGCAAATAATGGTCAATAATTAAAGTGATTATCAATTGAGTTTTGCTTTAATTCCTAAATCCCTAGCGGAAATCTTCATGTGTTTCAGAATTTTTGGTGCAAGGTTTTATCAGTAATTAATGGCTAGTTTTGGTAGATTATGATTTAGGTGACGATGTCACAAAAGTCATCACATGTTGATAGCCATGGCCAACTTTTGTTCTCAAGTTAATAAGAGGCCAAGGGAGCATTTATTTATGCAACCATCATCCAATAAATAACGACATTTCTTAATTATATATATATATTTATGTTATCGGTATGAGCTTTATGTATTATACTCATAATGTCAAAAAGTTAAATATTAACTAAAATTAGAGAATTACAATAATGTAGCCTAAAAAGATTATACAAGTTCAAAGAAGGCGATTATATAAGAAAATACGCACGATCAATTCTTCTTATAGATGAAGGGTGCTTCTATTTTCAACAAACAAAAAAAAGTCTCCAATATCCAATCAAAGCTCGGATTACACGATGAACAAAAAAACATTCTTCTTTTATTTGTTATGTTTATTCATTACTACATTCTTTAATTATAATCACAATACATTGTCTTAATTATTATGAAATCATGAACGCACAAGTTTCATTATACGCAACTTTTTTTTTAGTAATTTTAGCACCTACAAAGTATTAACACAATATACTTTTATAATATTAACTCACCAGGCCTTAAGCACAATCCCGCGATTGTCTCAAGCATTTTTTCTAAGTATTATATTTACGATATCATTTATATTTGATTCTTCAATATTTTATATACAAAAATTAATTTTAGCACGTCCAAACTTGTTTCTAAATACAAAATGTATTTTTTCTCATCTATTTCTAAAAGACAAAGATTTGTGTGAGTTCTCATTTACCATAAGTTCCAAGAAAAAGTGACTATTCTTGTATATAAAAGTGATGGCATTAAAATGACTACTCTTATAATTAAAGTGATTGTTCTTATGAATAAAAATAATATTGGGTTCCAAATAAAAAGTGATACTTCTTATGTTTAAAAGTAACAATAGCAATTGTGATAATTATTTTTAATAAAAGTAATTGTATTAATGAACAAAAGTTATTATTTAAAAGAAAAAGAGATCGGATCGTCAGACTCATGCACCGTGTGCGAGAGAGAGCACGTGATGCGCCCCTTTCCGAAATCCTAACTCCCATCCCTGATTATAACTAACTAAATATAAATATGATATATGATATATGTATATATATATATATTATACGTTACGTGGCACCGAGTGTAGGCATTCTTTACACATTAAAGGGTCATTATAGTCATTTAAAGATCGCCAAGTAATTGGATAACCGTTACGTCCTCGTTCCTTTACTCGCCAAATAGTTCAACGAAGGAGCTTTCCCACGTCAAATTACCACTAACTCCCTTTGACACCGAGCAGACTCTCTCCAAAATAATGCTTCATCTTTAACTAAAAAAAGAATAAAAAAAATAAAACATTCGTCCTTTTATTGGATTAGGATTAATTATACTTTATGGCTCGGAGTCAAGTTGTAAAAATGGGCTAACTTCTAAACATCTCAAAAAATTAATAATCTTGAGATATTGAAAAATTATAAATATGCATCGGGTCTAAGTTTTCGAATTTAAAATTTTGTAAAAGACTCAATCTGACATAAATATTATGCAAAACTATTTTTTCCATCCAATCATCAAAATGACTTGGAATTCAGATTTTCAATTCCATGTCTAATTTTGGAGCCCAAACCATATTTGCAATTTGGTCAAAAGGCCAGAGTTTATAAAATAATATTCCAGACTAATTTTGCAACTTAATAATTAAGAGATTTTTGGAACAAAAGACAAAATAATAGTATTTTACAAGAATTATAGTTGGCCCACCACTACCACCCCCACCCCCACACCCTCACTCCCACATACACTGGTGTATGCGAATATATACTCATTTTTATCCCACAACCGCAAGGGGGCTAATGCTATACTAGAAAAAACATGGGCTTACGAGTAGACGAGCACGAGCCACGCTCTACGCCCAAGCTTTCTCTCTCTAGACTTCCATGCAAGCCCAAACACCCCACACAAATGCTCACGCCGCCGCTCCACCCATCACTTTCCATCCCATTCCAATGGGAGGAGGCGCCGGGAAAGGCTAGGTTCCCCGCCGATGATGAGGCGGGGAGGTGCTTGGAGCTGCCTCCCAGATTAATGCTGCATGACGATGCCGAATTTACCATAACGCCCTCGCCCCCGCGGATGGTCTTAGGCTGCCCTTACGCGGCCCGGTCGCTGTCGCTTGCATGCACCTTCTCGTTCCGGAGAGGGCCGGGTTCGGGCCGCGGTTGCGCTAGTTTTGGCGGTTCGAGGAGGTGGAGGTCGTGGGGAAGCTTCAAGTTTCGGGAGGAAGAGAGGGGTACTTTTGACCTTTCGCAGACGCTAGGAGATTTTTTTATGAGTGAAAGAAACAATGTGCAGAAGATGGGAGGAATTACAAGAGTGCGGAGCTTGTTCCACTTGTCTACCATCAATTCTAACTTGTGAGTCAGCTTCTACTTAATTTCTCTATCCCCCCCTCTATCTCTCTCTCTCTCTCGCTCTTTTTTTTTTTTTTTTTGTATTAGGGAGCGGGTTGATATTCCCTATTTCACTATTTGCCCATTTAATTGGCAAAGGTCAAAATAATCTCGAGCATAGGATTTGATCTATAAAATTAATTAACTTCATAATAGACAAGCATCGGACTTAGGATTCAAATTTTAGCAGTGCATCATTTTCCACTGAATTTCTATATCTATATCTATATGTACATTTCTTAGAGTTAATGGATCAAAATAACCTATCTCACTTAGCAAAAGGAAAATATATTCATGAAGATAATACTCATTTTTAGTGTAAATATACAAAAATATCTTTAATAAAAATTATTTAAAATTAATTCAATAAAAAACAAAAAAAAAAACGGCTTCATTTGCACGTTTAAAATCATGTAACAATGTAATTTACACTATTACATACTATTTTCGTAAACTTGTGTAACAAATCGTGTAACATTTTGCTATACAATAAAAATCATGTAACAATGTAAAATAAAATGTTACATGATTTTCATGAAGTGTAGAAGTGTATTTTACACTACGCTACAAAGGTATTGAAGTCATTTTAAGACAAAAATAATAGTATTTTCATATTTCTGTCCTTATTGATGCTTTTTCCTTTCTTATTTTAAATTTGGCTAGAATGGGGTGTTGACTCTTTACATTTATATTGTTACTTATAATTTTAATGTTGTGAAAATTTAGTAATATTCACAATATAATCCTATATTTTCAGGATAAAGCCCAGAAATGAAACTACACATAATTAGTAAATTCTGAAACTATACAGTAATTAATTTTAAATATTTAACCAATAGGTATTTATTGTAAAATTTTGTTGCAAAATTATCACACTGTTAAATAAGAATGGTATCAGCACGTGAGTTTCTAAACTTAGTTTATCTCTAAAAAATATAATTTAAATCCTAAGTTAGATGTTGTATGGTCCCATATAACAATATATTTTAATTACACTATATTAATGGTAAATTGAAATTAGCTTGAATTTGTTTTTATAGTGGTAGGTCTCAATTATTTAATATAGCATTGAAAGTGGAGAATGCGAGGTCTCAAGTTTGACTGTTTGAAAGTTGAATTAAGGCACAGATCTGAGCACCATTTCATTTGTTTGTGGGAAACCTCTAAAAAACTTATAGATTTGAAGACGATTTAAATTTCGTTACTATTATATAAATTAAATATAGTGTGTGTGTGTGTGTGAGAGAGAGAGAGAGAGAGAGATTCAGACAATTAGAGTGATTTATGTATAATTTTGTTTTAGGTTAGACATTTATGCACGCTTGAAGCAGGCGATTCCATGGCGGCGTAGAAGATGAAATTCCACGCAGCACGACGCCGCTATTATTATTGTTATGGTTTTTTTGGCATTTTTATTTTGTATCTCGATATTTTATCAATGCTATTGATAAAATAAAATATGAAATGAAGATATAAGATAAATAACTCTTTTTTTTTTTTTTTTTTGACTTGGAATATTGCGTACTACATATAATTATTATATATATATTTTTTTCAATCTTATAATTCAAATGTTTGAGCCATTCAATTTTTAAAGGAAAACCAAACCACTTTATTCATAATCCTTCAAAATCAAATCTTCGATTTTAGGAGGAAATCCTAATTTATTTTTACATCTGTAATCAAGAACAAGTGTTCAAACGCTGGGCCTTTCCTATGATGGCCAAAGCAATTTGAACTAAATATTAATGGACTTTTATCCATTTGAACATAGACTAGCTTAATTTGGACCTCTTATAAGCTCCCACATATTTCAAAATATGTTTCAATAATTTATAAGATGCATGTCTCAAAAACTTATAAATTGTTAAATTATTTAGATAATTGAGCTTATAAGGTGTACAGAGAAAGAGAGAGCATGTGAGTCATGAAAATGTGATAGTATAGGTTGGAAATAGCAAAACGTAGTAAGATTATTTTTATATATTGATTGTTGTTTATAAGTTTATGGAAAAATAAGATGTGGTTGATGAACTCTTTTTTATGCTTCGAGTTTATTTTTAGATATTATAAACTGTTCATGAGTTTTACATGTCAAGGACATCATGTGGATATATATATTAGACGATCACACTTCTTTCAATATTCAAGTCAATTTGAGTTTAAATTATCTTTCGAGTTTTTGACTCAGAATACATCTTTAAGAGTCTTAGATTCTCAGACAACCTATCTTTCAAGTCTTGAATTACTAAGATTATAAAAAACTATGAAAGCACAAGAACTGTGCAAGACCAATGGTTAGCTGATACCCATATTTGAATGAAAATTCGTATATAATAATATATATATAATTATTTAAATATAATAATGTTTGAATCTGGATATTTAGTATGTCAAATAATATAACACAAGCCTTTCCGAATTTAAATAAAATGTACAAGACAACAAAATTTATCATCCCTCGAAAAGCATATAGTACTAAAGAACGACGACATTATCCTGAATTCAACATGTTTTCATAATATTCATACTATAATTTTCACAATATTCCCCAATTATGTTCAAGGAGTTAGAAATTAAAAAAAAAAAAAAGTATATATACTCGGTATAATTTGAAGAATTGAAGTAACTATGACTGTTATTGGATAGTTGGTCCCCCACCTTAGGACAAATACTCCATGTACACTAAGGCAGCTCTACATCATTATTTGCAGGCTGCAATTCTTGTGGCCCAAAAGTGGACTTTTACCTTTCTTTTTCATTTTTATTTGTTTCATATTTTAAATGGAGGCAATATGGAAAATACTCTTTCGAGATAATAAAGACAAATTATAACTACTACTATAATAATATATGAATAATACTCTTATCATTTTACCTTTTAGTGTGTGCGTGTGCATTAAACCAATTTTTAGCTAATGCACAATTACATACTCATGCACACCAATTTTTAGCTAATGCACAATTACACGCTCTCACAACGCACGAGCTAGCGTGTAAGAGTGCATTAGGTCCGTTTTAGCTAATACATGCTAACATGCAGTGGCGGATCCAGACAAAAAAATTAGGGGGGGCGGAATTTTTTTAAAATATAATACTCAAATATATTTTTTATAATAAAATAAATAACATATTACAATTCAAGTAGCACTGGCGTCTGTTGA
>JAYDZE010157564.1:0-22201 GCA_034509125.1 Monilaria moniliformis | reverse complement strand
CCGTTGTTAGTCCGTCGTTGAATCTAACGACGGACCCGTTTCCGTCGTTGATTTCACCGGCGACCAGGAAATCAACGCCGTATTCTGTCTGTCGCTGATCCGTCGGGAGAGTAAACCGGCGACGGAAATTGTGGCGTCGGCGACGGAATTGTCCGTCGTTAAATTGGTGTTTACATTTGCTCCCCTAGAAAAGGATTAAATAGAAATCATACGATAACTACTATTCGCTTGTATTTGGTATGTAAAATTTGGGAATTAACTGGTACCATTATAGAACGAGATATTACTGAATAAACATTGATCATACTGATTCCTATTGGTAAGTGTTGAAATTGAAAACAACCATTGCCCACAGAAATCATAATTCCCAGAAACGAGGGAATGTCATCCATCCCATGAATTTAGCTATTTCAATAATATTACTCGTAGTCTAACACAATGCAAATGGGGTAAACCGGCAAAATCGTCAAAGCAATTTAAACTCTTGCTATGAGATATTGTGTGTGGCTTTTAACGTGTAATATGTTAAGGATGATGTTCACATGGATTTTGTAATGAGTTAGTGAAGAATCAATTTGTGAATTGTTGGTTAAACTTCTTGATTGTAGAATTTAATATGCCTAGAAACTTATCATGTAATTTATTTATATTTTAGTGTTACTTATAAAATAAATTTTGTGCACCGAAGTGGTGTTATTCAGATACAGTTATATGAATCGATTTGAATAGTACGAATTTATTCTTAGGTTTATTTTCGGTATGGTTTAGTACACATAATTAAGTGAGTTTTGAGTACTTCTAACTGAATTTATTTTACTAGGACATTTTTATTAACTGAACACACACACACACACATATATAAATATATATATATATATAATTGTAGTCAAATAAGAACTAATTTTTATTGCAAAACTAAGAAAACATCAGAACCGCACGTCTTTTAGATCTAATGGATGCAAAGCATGACAAGTGGCGTCATTGTAATAGCCGAATGATATTTTAGTAATTTTATTTTCTGATCAGTTATGGTATAACCAATTTTTTGGGTAAAGATTTGACTGATTATGGATTCCGATTTTTATGGAAAAAATCGTGAGACACATAATAATATGATTAATGATGAATAATGATACATTTTCTTCTGCCGATAATGATACTATTTTTTGTTTTGATAATGGTACGTTTATGGAAATATTTGATTAATTATGGTTCCGATTTTTTTGGAAAAAATCGTGAGTTATGGTGATTTTTGTGCATGCATAATGATATAGTTAATAATGATTAATGATATATTCATCTAAGATTAATGATAACTTCTTCTGGCAATAATAATACTATTTTTTATTCTGATAATGATATTTTAATGATACTTTATTCGTGTGAAATGATACATTCTTTCTTTGATAATGATACATTATTCTTCTCATAATGATACATTCTTATACTTATAATGATACATTCTCATCCAATATATTGAATTTTTTTTCTATTAATGAAAATGATATATATATAGGTTAAATTAATGATATATAATTCTACACATATAATAACATTTGCATCGTGGGATTTTTCCCTAAATCTTGGAATTTAAGGAGATCCCATGATATTCGAATTTTTCCTATAACCGTGGAATTTTTTTTACAATTATGTTCTTTAATGATATTTGTATCAGATAATAATGATATATGTTTTCCTACAATCTAGTCCCTCCAATTCGAGATCTTAGGATGTATATTAGTTTTTAGTTATGCATTTAGGGAGCGTTCTCATTTTAACACTGTGTATTTCTAAGCGGCTTTGATTTAGCACGGTGGAGTGCCTAGGTACCGAAAAATGGAGGTAATAGTGATTAAATTATTCAAGAAATCGCGAATCTTTCTGAAGAAATTATCTAGCCACCTTCAATTTCAAGGCTCCTGGTTAAATCTGGATCAATTTCATCGATTTGAAAGCACGAGTGTTGTTGGAAAAAGTTTGAATTAATAATCATGGAAGTTTCTTCATGTTTGGAATTTGGTAAGCGTGAATTTGTTGCATAATTTGCACCGACTGGAAGGCGTAAATTTTTGTCACCGGTGGCGGTGTTCTGCCAAAAGAAAAAAATTAATAGTAATGAAATTTTTAGGTAGAAGTTTGAAAGGGGAAGAAAAAGAAGAAGGGCAATGAGAAGTGGAAGAGAGAAGAACAAAAACGAAAATTATATTTTAATCTATAAAATAATTTATGATACCAAACATCCAATTTATTTTTATTTTGATTTTAATCTTAAACACAGAACAATGTCTTGATTTTAATCTAGATTTTTATCACGATTTTTTTTTCTCTTATCATATCTTACTTTACTACCAAACAAACCCTAAGTATAAAAGATTTAAACTGATAAAAAAAGTCATCAATACGACTTTTTCCCACTATTTTATTTGACTTTTGTCATATCATACTCTAGAGCGTATTTGAATAGAGTGAACTAAAACAAAGTAACCATATTTTAGGGGTCATATATTTGAGGTATATTAAAAAAAAAGTTGACTTTTGCAATAACTATAATAAGTAATAATATCGTTTTGAGACACTTTTGCATTTTTTTTACCTATTTTTGAAACAAAATTGCCCTCATACCATTTTAGAGCATTTTAGTCTATTTCTCTTTTTTCTCTCATCTCACACAACGTATCTCCCTTCTCTCTCATATTTCACTCCTCTTTCTCTTCTGTAAATTCTCTTTCTCTCTTTCCCAGCTCTTCGTCCCACCTCATCACCTTCCCATCACACGACCAAACAACTTAAGACTATACTCCTATTTTAATTGGAGATTTGGGTTTCTTGAAAAAGAGAATAAAAATGATCTTTAACTTATTTTCTGTGACGGGTATAAGTTATTTGACGTGATTTTGTGAGATTTAGATGATTACTGGAGTAGTGTTTAAGGAGTTGGGAAATTTGGGAGATCTTGGAAGCTTCTGATGATTTTTGCTTATGTGAAAAATGAGATTAACTGATGATTTGAATCTTGGGGTGTTGAGAAATCAAAGCGAAGGAAGAAGAGAGATGATGATGCTGTGGAGGAGACTGGCTGTTCATTAAATTACGGTGATAAGGTGGATCGAAGAATGAATGAGAATTTGCAGAATAGATGCAGAGAGAATATATAATGTTAAAGGAGAAAGAAAGAAAAAAATAGGGGAAAAATACAAAAATAATTCAAACGATATTATAACTTGGTATAATTATCGCAAAAATCAATTTTTTTAATAAATACTAAAAAGATGTGTCCTAAAGTAGTTACATTTTTTATAGTTGACTCTTTTGAATATTGTATTTCAGATTTCTAATAAAACAACTTCTCGCCGACTTAGGGCTGTCCAAACGGATATCCGCGGATACCCGACCCGAAAAATCGGGTACCCGCACCCGAAAATGACTACAATGCAATACCCGAAACCCGACCCGATGTCATTGTCGGATACCCGATTACCCGCTTCGGGTACCCGATTATCCATTGTCTTTTTTTTTTTTTAATTGAATGAGAACCAACAATCCCACTTGCTAGAGAAGAAACTTTTCTCCTTCCATACTCTGTTAAAATTTTGTGCCGCACTACCACAATCTTCTCACTTAATCTCCAAGAAATCGGCCGCCAAGTTTAGGCAAAAAACCAAAAAAACAAAGCGGAGCAGATTTCTTGAAAACAAAGAAAAACATCAAAGTTTTCTTCATAAAAAACAGAGCAGATTTCTTGAAAACAAAACGGAGCAGATTTCACTGAATCTATCTTTGAATATATAATGATCATTAAACCATTTGGTTTGAATTGATATTTTTTCAAAGAAAAGCATCAAAGTTTTCTTCATGAAAAAAGAAAAGACTAAAAGGAACACTATATAGTGGGATTCCATAAGAAAACGATGCTTTATTCAATTATTCTATATTCAAGAACATACAACATGCAGTGGTAGCGATGGGAGGTTCCGGTGGGGGTGGGGACTGGGGAGGCTCCGTAGCGATGGAGACCGGACTGCCCGGACTGGGGAGGCTCGCGGTGGCGGTGAGCAGGCTCCAGTAAAGTCAAGCCGGAAACAAAGAGAGAGAGAGGCAGAGGCTGGGTCTGTCGCGACTCACGGCGTCGCGCCTCGCGGGGCCTCGCGGCGCTCAACTGGCCGGTGGCGGGAGGCCGGTCGGAGGCTCGGCCCTGCTGGAGTGGAGACTGGAGAGAGAGGAGGAGACGAGAGAGAGAACTCAAAGAATGAGAGATAGAATCAGTTTCAATCCCTAATTAAATTCCAAAATCTCTTTCAAATCGGGTATGGGTTCGGGTGTCGGGTATATCCGCAACCCGATCGGATAACCCGATACCCGACATTTAAGGACACTTCATACCCGAACGTACACTCGAACCCGCATTCACGGGTATCGGATACCCGATACCCGACGGGTATCGGATCGGGTTCGGTTTTTCCCGATTACCCGAACCCGTTTGGACAGCCCTACTCGCCGTCACAAAAGACTATGAGGCAAAAATCAATAAAATTCAAAGTAAAAAAGTTGGGAGGGCAAATGAAAAATATTGAGTTACAGGAACATAATTCCAAAAAAGAAAGTCAAAGTACACTTGAGAATATATGTTCCTCCGAACAATTATAGACAAGTGAGTTAGATGTTAGAACTAAGTTACTCAATTACTGTTAACTCAATACCTCTATGCGATACTTCTCTGTTTTTTTTTTTTTCAGACAATATCCATGCAAGTGTTAATGCAACACAACAGAGATTTGCTGCTCTGGTAACCTTTGCAACTGCACCTCCTAAACATCTTTATATAGCAACTGAAACTTTGGTATTCTCTCAGGAGGAAGCGGGCAGTTTACAATCAGCCTGCCCTTCATTGCCGCTCTATATATGGCCTGCAATTACAATGGCTAAATTTACATCCTTGGACCATACGTTCCTTCAGAGTGAATATATATAACAGAAACAAGAACAAACTTTTACATATACATACACGACCAAGCAAAAAGAAAAAGAAAAAGAAAGCAGTATATGAGCAAGAGTTAGAGGTGGAATCAAGTCTCAATTAATTCACTTGCAGATGTTATCTCCTTGGCTGCTCATAGAAAGAGTCTGCCTTGAGCTACCTACAAAAGGTAAGCCAAATATACCGATGCCTTCATTTTCTAGTAAGTCCTATAAAGATATTTGTCAACTTCCTAATACTATGGATTAACATCAATCTCTACATCTATTTAGATATCTAACAAAGAAGACTACCTAAAGATTCTCAGTTGATTCAAAGGGTTCCGTGTGTGTTTGCCCCAAGGGATATTTCTGACATGTGAAACTTCAAAGGGGCTAAAAAACATGAACGGGGTTGCAGAGATGTGAACCTATGCAAAGTTATGATCTAAGTTAGTCCTCAATGCTCAAACATGCATGGACTTGCAAAGATGATATCCTATGCTAAGAAATCGTAAGTTAGCCGGCTAGCTGGTTTATGATGAAATGTTAAGGAAGGGGATTGTTCAATTAGTAATAGCGGCAGATGAAATTAGGAAGTAAAAGTCGTGAAGCATTCGCTCAAGAATCCAGTGTCAGGGAGAGAGAGATGAGATACCTCCACAACATCCACAAAGTCTTGCTTTTTCTGAAATGTACCAACCCATTTAGTGTGATCTGCACTTCTGCAATAGGTAAGAAACAAAGATGAGTAATTCAACTGTATATGTAACAGAAGAGACTACATGCAATGCCTATGGTGGACAAAGAGAAAGGATTCCGCTAACATCAAATCATTTTCAAACTATCAATAAACAAGAGACAACATTATAAATTATCAAATAAATTGACAGTTCACATTCCACTTCACTAAATTTGGAGTTTAGGAAAGGTTGAAAGAGGTAAAGGAATCTAAGAAAAGAAACATGAGAATTCGATATTATCTCTCTTATCCTTCCATCACAATTGAAGATACTTGACGGTGCAATTGAAGATATCAAATCAGAATAAGGCAAAAACTGAATTGAATGGCGAGGATTTGGGAGTACCCGGAATCCATTTTCATGTGGTGAGCATTGAAAAAGAATACGATGGAGGGAACATATGTAATATCGAAATACTTGAGATAAACTTGAATCTCCTCCGCCGCCGCATCCACTAGCGCCACCGTCGCGAATTTCGATACGTCTGTCGCCGATTTATACAGCTTGCGACCAAGAAACAAATTGTAACAACAATTCGACTATGATTCTGAATAATAATTGATTAAATTTGAACAATAAAAATAAAAATAAAAATAAAAATAAAGAAGATTTAAGGGAAAAAGAGAGTGCGTACGACGTCGTCAAGTTGGAGGCAGACGGCATCAGAAGAGAGGCCGAAGCGAAGGACAAGGACTTTGTCTAATGTGTCTCTGATGAGAGAATCGACCTCTTGCTTCTTCCTCAGAGTCGGCAGCAAATACTCCATTGTTCAGAGAGGGCTGGGGTTGTGGATTGTGATCCGGTCCAAATTAGATTTGTCGTCCGTCATTATGGAATTAAATTAAAGGTTATCGACCTTTAAATACACTAATTTTGGTTATATATTAATTTTCCTCGTGAATTTTGAAAGGGTAAAAAAATACATGGATTTTTAATTATTGTAGCAATTTTTTCACAAATTAATCATTGAAAAGAACCACGTCGTAAAATCTTTAATAACAATATTTTGTGTAATGAGAGTTAAAAAATTAACTGTACCATTGCATTCAGCGAATCACAACAATAGTGTGGAGCTGAGAAATGAATACGTTGACATTCTTATATATAATCAATAATTTTAGTAAGATTTGATATAATTATAAACATATTTTCTTTATCAAAAGAGTTTAATTTTAAATTTAAAGTTATATTTAATTAATTTAATTTTTGAATTATCCATAACAAGTTCGGGATTGATTTTTAGTGTTAACTGCTTATAAATAACGACTAAAATAATACTACATCCGTCCTCCATTAAAAATTCCAATTTGTCATTTTAGAGTGTCCCCTCATTAAAAATTGCATTATATTTATGGTAAAATTTCCAACCCTCAATATTACTTTTATTCACCAATATGTCATTACTATAAAATAAAAAATGAAAAATGAAAATGTCCACCTAACCCACCCACTTATCTTCCACCCAATTCGATCGAAACTTATCTTCTTCCCTTTTTCATTACTCTGCGTCACTTTGCAATTCAATGACAAGCCTTACCCTTAGCCTCTAATCGATCGAAACCATATCTTCTTCACTCTTTCTTCACTCTGGTCTTTTCACGATTCAGTCTCAAACCTTACATCCCCTGTAATGGTAGATTTAATTTTCGATTCGACCATAGAATAGATTGGACGACTACGACAACTCATATTGAATTTATTCCATCTTACTAATAGGAGGAAAGTTCATCCATTTCTGGTGACACAGTGGTGCCTGAAACTCCATTATTGTCCGACGCTGAAGACCTCTCTCTTTCACCTACGAGTCCCAAGTGGTCCATTTAAAAAAAAAAAAGATTTCTTGAATTGTTAGGCATTTGGTTCCCTAATGTGTTGAAGCTCTTCTAATGATGCAAGTCTATTCGTATTTAAGTATTATGCATTCTATCTCTTTGTTTTAAGTCACCCCTATAATCGAAATGTTCGAGGTTTGGCTTGGTTAAATCCCTATGATGAACTTTTTCTAAGGGTTATCCAGTTCAACTTATCTAATTATGCGATATTTTATGTGTTTCCTGAAATTGCACTTGATCTGATGTTTTGTGTTGTGCATGCTATTGTGTTGGCTTGATTAAGACCCTATGGTGAACTTTTTCTGAGGGTTATGGTTGTAATTGGTGGCCTACTACGTTGAAGCTGGTTTTTTCTAATATTGCACTTGATATGTTGGTTTAAAGCCACCCCTATAAAGGTTTAGAGGTTTGGCAATATGTTGATAGTTTTTTGTTGGATATGATTGCATTTGGCATGTTTGCTCACTGCCTACGATGGTATTTGTTGCATTTGGCTTGAATATATGACAGTTGTTGTTTTGGCATGTTTCCCAATGATGATGCATTTATGAGGGATATAGCTAAAAAGTGAGTGTTTACATAGTAAGTGTCAATGATTCACAAGTTGTCTGACAATAACAGCCTAAAATGAGTCACAAATTGATTGTTTACTTGCTAACGACAACTACAAAAGCACTAGCGTGTTGTTTATATTGTAAACACACTCTTATATGGATTCCTAGTAACCAAAATCATGTACTAGAGATGCAATGTTGTAGCTTCAACTATCATTATTTTCATGCAGCCTTAGATACTCCGATCAGTCCCTTACCAGTAAGTCTTCAACTTCTAGGCTTGTAGGAAGTGTTTCATTCATAATCATTCTTTCCAACTATCATAATCTATTTGAGACAATCTTATAAAGTAAGAAACAAATAGTTTAATGTTTGTGGTGAAAGTTCTTCAAATGAGATAACCATATTCTATACTAAATCATCCACACCTTTTGCTAATCATCTTGTAATAAAAAAATTAAGATCTAGAACATTTGTATCTGGAGAATTGGTTGGTTGGCAGATTAGTGAGTCCATCTGAATTTGCAGTAGCTATAGACTTTGGATCATTTTGTCTGATATGAGGTTTGGCATTATCTTGTTGAATGATGAAGTGTTTGCTTGCACTAGGAGACCATTTGACTTTAATGACTGGTTTAATTTGTTGCATGCAATACTTAAACTAAATGATGACATGATATGTGGTCTGATAGTTCTGTGGAATCACTAAAAAACTACTTGTTTGATGATTCATTTTTTGATAATTGACTGTGTGATAGCTTGAATTGATTTGATTTCCATTGTACAATTTAATCCATTCTTTGAAATTCTTTTTGCCGGCTCCAAAGTAGTAAATGAAACTATTCCAATTTCCCATCAAATATGAAATCTCCATCACTTGTGTACTATAGTATACCGAAAGCACACATAAACATCACTTTAGTGATAAATCTTTTTGACTTGCAGTATCTATGTAGTTCTTCTTCATCTTGTAGATGGTAGTATCTATCTGATATTTTGGTTATATAAAACAATTTCTCGTCTATGTGTACTACATTATGCATGTTCTGATATTGACTTTTTTCATGCAATAATCCTAGCTCAAACTGATTTAAACTCCATCTTGACCTATCAAGCTTGTTCACATCAGTAAGTGTTGGCTTTACTGCATTTGTATATGGTCTTATCTGCTTCTGTTTGATCCATCTGCCCACTTGAGTTTTTCTTACCTCCAATTTAACTATAATATTTCTTATGATAGACATTTCAAGGACTGAAATTATTCTAACTTTATCTACATCAAACACTTTTTTTCTTCTTCTTTGTGATGTTATCCTCTTATTTTTGTCACCATCATAATAGATTGTCCGTTGGCCATATGCTCCTTGGCCATTTTTCATATTCTGAAAGTTGTCATTCAGTCGATACCAAAAGTATATTCAGCCTCTTTTTGAGCTTCATACCTAAGTTCTACATTGTTGCTGCTTTGAAGAAGAAATTGAGCTATTTTGTTATTTTCAGAAGTGATAATGTTGTTGATGCCCTCTACTTTGGATTAGCCATTGTCTACTAAACTTACTGCCATATGATGAGTATTTTTTGAGGGCCCTCTTTTCAAGTATTTTATGGTTTGTTGTTAGGGATGATAATCGAAGAGCCTATGTAGAGATTTTTGGTTGGAGTTTAATTTGAAATTTCCCTCCAATTATTTGGTCAAATCACTAATGATGTATGTATATTTGATATTTACAGTTTAATTCAATGATTTTTTTTCTTCCACATTTAGTGATTATAGATATTACAAAGTCGGGACCACGTTTATTTATTTTTGTAGATGAAATTTGCTACACCATTTTAATGGCAAAAAATGTGGAATGTGGAATATAAGATAAGAACAAATTTGATGCATCACATTAAAAGGCCAAAAATGGCTGTTAAAATGGATATGTACAAAGTTTGCATCACAAAAGATTACATTCTTAACCTTATAACAAATTAGAAATCTATGAATATAAAGAACATATCTATAAATTTTTTAATGGTACGCTGAACTATGAAATTTTTGTACCCAGTCGAACACTAATTCGAACTCGAAACACATACACAGTCGGCGGCCATGGAGGTTGGGAACAGCAGCGCGCACGCGGCACTGCATTTGCGGCGGCACAGAGAGACAAGGTGGTTGGCATCAGGAAGAAAAAGAGAGAGTGAGTGAGAAGATGAGAAGTTGACGGAGACGCAGTCGACGACGTCGATGCCGGAGAAAGAAACAGGCGGCGGTGGTGGACTAAATTTGTGAGAGAAAGAGAGAAAGAATGATTGAGATGAGAGAAAAGTGGAGAAGACTGGATAAAGTTAATTAGTGGAAATTTGTCGGTAGGTAGTGTGACCCATATTCCACCCATTTATTCCACTCGTAACACACTCAACCAATTCATTGAAATTCATGCCAAAAACAATCAAGACTTTCAATGGGGGATGAAGGGAGCAACAATATTTATGTCATCCACAATGCTATCCATTCATCATCCATCCTCTTCGATTATTCGTCAACTATTCATGGATCTCACACAAATTTTTACCTCATTTCTTTCTCAAGAAATAACATCCACAACCCTATCACTTCACCACCCCTTCAACTATAATAAAATAAAAAACAAAATGATGAAAAATTACACAAACACACACAAAACACACAAATACAAGACAAAAAACACACATGTACAGTGCAAGGGCTGTCCATCCGCCTTTCCCTTGACTAAGAGCCATCGTTGATCGTCCCTTGCCGCCTCTCGTAACGCGTCCCCAGATGCCCTTAAGGTTCAAGATTTTGGCGTATCATATATATATATATAATATAAATCTATATTTCTTTCGTTTAACATTTAAGGAAAATTTAACACGCAAAATCAATAACTAGGTTCCATATTTAAGTAGATGATTCACATCTTTTCAACTGTATTAGAAAAAGGAGAAGAATAAGGATGCACGAACAATAAACCTAGGCAAAAATAGCGACCTAGATGTTGCTTGGAGTGTTTCACACGAACAAATAAGCTAATTCTGCAGCTCACGCTCTCGCTTGTTTTTCTTGAATTATTCACGGCCATGTTGTTGCACTGCTAATTTTCATGTTTGGCTTAAAGAGATTGTATTGACACACCTTTCTTAATAATTACACATCTTCCCCTCAAAAAACAAAATAAACTCTCTGAATATCACACTTTTTGTTTTGAGTCGATGTCAGCATTTGTTGAAGCTGATTTTAACAATTCAAAAACTTTACGTTATCGAGACTTATTGCAGAATATGGGCATTTAGACCTAACTAGTATAGGTTAAATGGTTAATCGAGACACAACCTCATAATAGTGGTTTAAAGATTTCCAATTTAAGTATATTGAGCCCAATGCACCATTATTTACTCATCACATGCATTATTCAACGCCACATTTATTCCATAATAATCATCCACTTATTAAAACCTCATAATTTGGAATCCCACTTCATTCTCAGATCCCATTATCAACATTTAGTCTTACCTAAATATAATCAAATCCCTTTTAAGGTTAAGTTCAACAATAAACAAGAAATTGACTAAAATAATGCATTATCTTGGTTGGTAAGCGCAATTACTTAATACTGTCAGTCATACTTATCTTGGTTGATCAAGGAACCGTAATAATGCATTATCTTGGTTGATTAAGGAAACGAAATTCCCAGTCTTTTTAAACAACTGAAAATGTATAGACTCAATTCCCTCTCTCTCTCTAAAAGTTGTGTATCATCATTAGGCCACCAAACAAAAGAACTCCCAATCTGCAGAGCCCAACAAGAAATCGACTGATGAAAGTGAGGAAGAAAAAGAGGCAGAAAATACAAGAGAGATATTAAATATAACAGTGCGTTTCTCTCTCCAGATTTCGCTGAAAACAAGATAGAAGTTTTGGCAGTTCGTTTCGCACTTTTTTTTACAACTTTCCTCAAACTAATAAACCATTTTTCGTCTGATTTACTCCTCATTTAATTTTGTCGATTTTTCCCTCGTGAAATCCACCGCTCTCTCGCTCTAGATCCCCCCATTTCTACTCCCCTTCTGGAGATCCATTTCTTCAATCCTTTTCTGCCTATTCATAAAAATTCATTTTTTTTAAGTGTTTATCTACTAGGCTTTCATTCAAACCCAAAAAGGCCCCCAACAGTTGAATCTTTATCAGCGCCCACCTCCCGAATCGCACGCGCATTCGGGAAATCACATGATTTCATCTATAAAAACCAATTCTTTTGACACAAATTTAGGTTACGCTGGCGATACTGTTACCGAGATGAAGGTTTGGCGACGGTAATGAGGCTTCAATGGAGGCGGCTAGATCAGAGAGAAGTGCGGAGAAATCGCCCGCATTGCAGGGGCCGGCGATGCAGAGGACAAGGTTGCAGGTGTGGTTTATTAGGGTTTGTTCTAGTATACTAATTTGGACGTGCTTGGTTCAACTCGTGGCGGTTGGGGAGCTCTGGCACCCTCGTTTGCTTACCGGAAATCCGGGCTCCACGAAAATGTCGGTCCATCAGGAGCGATCGTTGCCGCCTACGCTGCCACCCAGTGAGTAGCATCTCTTAGAATTTGTGGTGGATTTTGATGTGGCACTTTGTTGATTGGGTGTAGTGTTTATGAATTATGAGTTGCTTTGCTATAGTGTGATGAGAAAGATGACAATGGAGAGTGATGTAGGGGTGATTATTGAAATTAGAAAAACGGAACGGATGAGTAATGTTCGAGTAGGATGCTGTACTTTGTGAAGAATTGATTGATTTGAGTTGTACTGGTTTAGGAAGAAGTTGCTTTGTTGCTTAGTTGATGCTAGGTAGTCTTGTTTAAGTTGTTTTGGCCTATACTTTTCAGGGTGTTGTAGTGTTTATGCATGTAAAACGGCAGAAAGTTTATATAGAAAGTTTATATGGAAAATGAGTTCCAGACAGGTCTGAGCTCCGGGAAGACATTCTTGTTAGTTATTGCCTTGTATCCATTTGACTCCGGGTGACATGTATTACGTTTTTCTTCTCTTTCTGGTGAGGAATGGGTTAATCTTGTGAGATTATCAACACCTTTATTCAAGTTCTGTTTGGTATTTGATTTTGGGTTGGAGATAAGTGAAAGTGAAGAAGGTTTTCTTTCATATCAAGTAAAAGAAAAGGTTTTCTCATCACACATGTGAGTTGACTATAATAGACATGTTCAAAATACATCTTGATTTGAAGTTAACGTTTGCAAAACTGCCTTCACTGTTTTAGGTGAAATATGTTGTTGTTTTCATTGGATCTTGCATTCTTTGTTTCTTCCTAGAGATTGAGTAGAAGCACGGTTTTGTTTCTGATATCTTATTATGGACAATTGAGATGTCACATATATCAAAATTTTAGTATTGACAAATACTTTTCAGGGAATTACACAAGTAATGGCTTTCTTAAAGTATCCTGCAATGGTGGTTTGAATCAAATGCGCTCTGCGGTATGAATGTGTGTCTGCTTTCTCCTTTTCTCGCTAACTGTGTTTCGGTTGTCTAATTTTGCACCTTTGGAGTTTCAGATATGTGACATGGTGACAATTGCTCGACTATTAAATCTCACACTGGTTGTTCCGGAGCTTGACAAGACATCATTCTGGGCCGATCCTAGGTTTTTGTCATTATATGGATTATTTATATCTTTCGCCCATAGGCATTTTCAAATGATTGGTTAATATGCAGCAATTTCGAGGATATTTTTGATGTGGAACATTTCATCAATTCACTAAGAGATGAAGTCCGAATAGTCAAGAGGTTACCAAAGAGGTTTGGCCGACGATATGGATATCAATCACTTGTGAAGGCTCCTGTTAGCTGGTCAAATGAGCAATACTACTTGCAACAGGTCAGTATGTTTATTTGCAATGATTTTTCAAGAATCATTGCAGGACCTCGGTTCCCCCCTTTTGAAACTGAGAACACTTTGAAACCTTAATTGGAATGAATGTATTGTAGTTTTTGATGCTTTAGAAAATGCAATGTTAAATAAAAATAAATGTATTCTTATTACCATTTGTTAATCAGAAGTTTGCTGGACAAATTTTAATATCTACCTTTGCAGATTCTTCCTCTCTTTGCTAAGCACAAAGTGTTACACTTCAACCGAACAGATTCACGGCTGGCCAACAATGGGATTTCCCTGGAGCTTCAGAAGCTTAGGTGCCGTGTCAATTTTCAGGCACTAAAGTTTACCCCTCAGATCGAGGCACTGGGAAACAAGTTGGTCAGTATTATCCAACAGAAGGGGCCCTATTTAGCCTTGCATTTGAGATATGAGATGGACATGTTGGCTTTCTCTGGATGCACGCATGGATGCACCGAAGAGGAAGCAGAAGAGCTCAAACGAATGAGGTAGTTGCTTCAACAAATCTGGCACTTCTTTGGTGGAATGATGATATTTCTAGATGATGTCTATTTCCTGAGATGCTTAAAATGAGAATAGAACTCAATTTGTAAACTCAAGAGAATGGTGTTGTCTATGTTTTCAGTGTTTTAGTTGCATGATCATATAACTCATCCTTGCCATACATGTACTTCTGCTTAGGTTTTCTAACCCTTTCTTCCTCTTTCTTTTAGCATGGTCATGCCTTTCCTTATTCCATTCTTGACTTCTATGCATCAGATACGCATTCCCTTGGTGGAGAGAAAAAGAGATAGTATCTGAAGAGAAGAGATCACGTGGCTTATGCCCTCTTACTCCGGAAGAGATGGCTCTGATTTTGCAAGCATTGGACTTTAGCAGAGAGACACAGATCTATATTGCATCTGGTGAGATCTATGGCAGTGAACGGAGACTTGCAGCACTAAGAGCTGCTTTTCCAAGGATTGTGAGTCAGTTTCTTTGTGCCCGTCTCTATATATATGTGCCTGCATGTGCTCAAATTTGTTACCAGGAAACTATTTACTAGCAATATGTGGGTTTTGGGATAGTAAGGCTGGTGGACAGGAGATTCAAACAAACACAAGTTCATGAAATTAACTGACTTTGGATAGTATACATGCTCTTTAGTTTATTTATCTCGTATCTATTTTGATGTTTTATGTTGCTACTTCACTAAGATTCCACCATCTTACAAATTCAGGTGAAAAAAGAAATGCTGCTACACTCTGAAGATTTGCGGCAGTTCCAGAATCATTCGTCTCAAATGGCAGCACTCGATTTCATGGTTTCTGTTGCCAGTAATATCTTTATTCCCACGTACGATGGCAATATGGCAAGGGTTGTAGAAGGCCATCGTAGGTATGGGGATGAACTCTTCCAAATGGAGGATGCTATATCGTAATCAAATCTAGTAACACAGTATGAAAATCCTCCTTTTTCTGATCTTTTGCAGGTATCTTGGGTTCAAGAAAACAGTCCAACTGGATCGTAGAAGACTCGTGGAATTGCTGGATTTACATCATAATCGAACTCTCTCATGGGACGAGTTTTCAGCTGCTGTGCGGCTGGCTCATGAGACGAAAATGGGACAGTCCTCTCTCCGTAGAGTTATTGCAGACAAGCCCAAAGAAGAAGAATATTTCTATGCAAATCCTCAGGAGTGTCTGTGTGAAGCCACGAGCTGTGCTAACTTGTCGCCTGTTGGAAATGCTACCATGTCTTTATGAGATTCATCTCCCAACGAGGAGCCACTGAGATAGAATCTGCGGATTGAGCTTGGAGTGGTCTCGAGTGAGAGCATTGGCGCCATTTGAGAAAGCAAAGGCTTCGATTTGGCAGAATGCTTCATCGAAACCGGTAGAGATAAATAGTAAGAGACCTAACTAGTTGATAGGTATGTGATTTTGGTCATCACACGGTATGATATATGAATTGCATGAAGAAATGCATGAAAAATTGAGATGTCAAAGCTCGAATACTAGAATTGCCTTCATTCATTTTGTTCATAAGCATTTCTTTTCTTCTTCTGCTGCTGGCTGCAGTCTGTAATTCACACGATTCCCTGCTATTTATATAAAAGTTGCCCCAGTTTATTATTATCTTCTTTTCCTAATAGAAAAGAATTCATTAATTAATCTTTAGTTAATAGTGTCGCAGAAAAAAATTCGAAGCCGATGCAGTTGCAGAGGTCTGAGTTGATACAAGATTTGTGAGATTTGGTAAAACAATAACCTATGTTACCCAATCATTGGGAATTTAAAATTTAAAACCTCTAGTAATCATATAAAATCTTTCCTATATCATGGTAGGCGCACCTTATCTAATGGCAATGAGTATATATAAGGATTAATTTCCAGCCTTCTAAATCTAAACTATGCCATTTTAACCCCACCTCTAATTTTTTGCAATGACTACATTCCCAATAACATTTTAAAAATCATGCAAAAATTACAATTTCATGTAAATGTTGTGTATTTGTGACAGCTAACCCTAAATATAAATACAAATTTCTATCTTAAAACTTGAAATCGACATCCCTTCCAAACAAGCATCAACTGATAAAGAGTGTTTTGGCTTTTAAGAGTGTTCTATCACCTTGTTCACCAACTAGACCAAGATCTTTTAGCCTTCTTTCTTGGTAATACTCAAGAAAACCCTACTCCGACTCTCTCTCTCTAAAGATATCATCTATCTGCTGCAACACCTTCTTCTCTCCTCTTCTTACCCCAACTGCCACTGCAAGCCTTGAGCTCAGATTCCCTTCTTTAATCAGCTTCTCATCCTGCAAATTCCATTTCTAACGTAAGCTCAAACCGATCCCATTAAAACAGTGACTGAAGAACTCATTAGTTGTTACCTCTTCAATGGAGGTTTGATAGCCAGCTAGTGCAGATTTGCATGCACTACGAACTACTTGGCATATGAGTTCGTCTTTGGCACGACTGACGGGCAGCTCCAGAAACCCCCATATTTGGTTTCTGAATATTGACTCCAGGAGGAAAGCATCGGTCCCACCAAGCGCCACAAGCCGGAGATATTGAAGCATTTCTGTTTGGAGAGGTTGTCCATCCTTGATATCAGAGTAGGCAGATTCACCAAAACCATTCATCTCAGCTATGTCTAACTTGTCTCCGAAAAATTGATCAGATTCGGATATTTCAAGTGTCAGAGTGAACGCATTACGAGTAGTGTTTTCCAGTTCGATAAATCCATAGTCCAGAGCCATATCTGCACTACTTTTTTTGAGATCATATTGGATGAAAACCTGCCCAAAAACAGATTATGAAAGCGAAAGCTTGAAACTTATACCAGGACTGTAGAAATGGTGATGGAAAATGCACCTGCTCACCAGCCTTGAGAGATAAAGGGCTCCTTATTTGAAACAGATAATCCCATGAGAAAAGCCCTGCTGCCCCTCTAACCTCGTGAGCATGATCTTCAGTCGTAACCTTCGTGCTGTGGTTGATCTGCACACGACGATCCAAGAAAGTTTCCTAACTACATTTTCTTGATATGTGATACATATGAGTGAAATTATTGGAGTCACAGAGACTCAAAGAGGTTACCAAGTCGGCAAAGGGGATGATAACAAGATTTTGGTTGCGAATACGCGAAAATGCTCTCGATCTGATTATTCCAAATGCCCAGAAGAAATCATCCAATGTTATGGGAAGAGGGAGAGTTGCTTATTTGGCTTATTTGGAGTATGATATCCTTTTCTACTGTTAGAAATTCATTTTTCGTACTCTTTTACACTCAATGTAGTGCTCAACAGTTGGGTTCCTGCAAAACAAGTAAAAATTACAACACCTATGTCTCATTTATCAAGCTAAAAAACCTTATTTTGAATCAAATCCCAGTTAATATGAGAAAGTCTCAACGCAAAGACAACAAATAAAGTAGCATAAAGATCAATTTTTATGATCAAAACAAATCAAGAAACTGACCTTGAATCTCAAGAAGCTCCTCTTCTGACCTGCACTGGGGTGGAACAACACTTATCAACACTTATCACGCACACATACTCATCTCAAGGAATTTTATTTATTTATTTATATTTCTAACTATTATTTTCTATAATTAGTTACTCTTCAGAATGTTTTCGGGTCCTACGGAGTCAATGCGAGAATCATTTTTCAACTTTGTTGTAGAATTTTGTATGAATTGTTTGGAATTTCAATTTTCTCTTGGAACTTTTTTATGTCTCACAGTTCTGTGTTGATAATCTTTTTGGATTTACTACTGACATAAAATACTTTAGTATTTGGCCATTGTATTTACCATGTTATATTAATCGGTAAAATTCCTCAAATTAAAAAAATTATTAAGAAAAATTTAATAATTTTCTATGAACCAAAATTTATAAATGATCTAAATGTCGTTCAAGTCACGAATTTTATGCTCGAATAGTCCAAAGAAAACTAAAAGTTTTAAAAAGCGCAATTAATCTAATGAGTGCATGGTGTTATAAAGAGATGTTAATCTAGCCCAAAATCGATGGGCTCTTTTGAATAGATTGAGAAAAAAGGTGGATTAAGATGAAATATATTAGCCAAAAAAACCTGACTGACTAGAACCAAAAATTAGCCCAGGACCAAATGAGTTGGTTCGAAAATCCAATGCATGGACCAGTTCTATTGATTTTTTTTCTTTCTATTGTTATCAAGAAAATACATTAATCATTTTTTGTGAATATTTTGGTTCAAGGGATTAGCCCAAAATCAAGCGGATTATAATAATGGCAGAAATATTTTAACTTAAAATAAAATAAATCTAATTAGTCCGTATTAAAATAAAATAATCTAAAATCGAATAGATTGACCTGAACCACTCTTGAATTCGAAGAAAGAAACCGCGGGAAATAGATTGGCCCTTACAAGTGTTAGATTGCTATTATCAGTTTATGAATTAGTTATAACATATGAAACAAAATATAATAATGTGACCAATAATATATATACGTATATAATAATATCATCCTGGTCGGAACGATATTTTGCCACGTTAGTCTTGAGGGGGCTTCCAAGATTTTGTCGTGAAATAAACCGAACTAATTTTCACTGCCCACTGCCCATTGCCCGTTGGAGCCGAAACAGATCGAAACTGATTCAATTATAGGTTGCTAGTTGTCTAAGCATCTCATTATATCGAATTATTACATTTTGTGATAATAATCTCAATAGAAGAAAAACTATCATTTGAATACCTAAATTGATAGTATTTTTTCACCATAAATATCATAAATTGTGAATCTCCATCAACACACACACACACACACACTATAATTGAGTATGTTCACAATGCCTTGTATATATAACAATTTACATATTTATATTTATAAAATAATAAATTTAGAATGACTTCCGAATAATATAAAATTTAGTACCTATAAAACATTAGTAGTTGATTCCATATCATCATCGTTTGTCCCCTTGTTGAGCTAATAATACTTGTCTTCAAATTGAATATATTGCTCGAATTTAACAAACTGCAATACACCTATAAAAAAATAAATTAAATAGTAAAAAGTTTACGATCACTATGCATTACGTAGCCACGAAGCTTCTTCACATTTATCCGCGCGCATATACGTAAAAATGGGCGTGAAACAAATAGAAACACAGCCACGTATTGCTATCGATTTGACTTCAACGTTTCCAAAAAAGAAATGCTTTTGAGGCCCCTTTCTACTTTTTCTTAGGGCACGCGTTTTTTTTTATCAAAGGTGGCTGCACACACGCACACACACACACACACACATATATATATACACATCTATATGTATACGTGTGTCTGTTGATTTTCTATTATAAACATGCAAGTATTTTGCATGAAAACACACTTAATATGGAAACTTTTTTGTTGCTGCACCTGCATGGGACTTTCCTCCAAGGCAAGTTGCCTTATATGTGACTTTTTTTCCTAGTCTAAAATATGTGAATACACAATTACACTATTGTTCTGTGTATCACATGTTCCAATGTTTCGAAAGCTACACATCAAATAAGTTATTTGTATCGTGGGCAAAAGCCAAAAAGCTAAGAAATGAGATCTGACTCATGATTGCATTTAGCGTTTCTTCATTATTTTTCAAAAAAAATTTGGGGCAAACTCGAAGTTTTAATATAATGATTTTGGTTATATATTTTTCTATGTTGTTAATGGTTGTCGATTATGGTTGGTTATTCTATAATTAGACTTTTTATTTCGTTTATAAAAGATTTAATAAGTTTTTTCTTACTTGCAGGGGTAGGTAGGGAAGAACCCTAGACCTCGTCTGCCCTTTAGATGTCTCCGAAGAAATCCGAAGGGATCTCTACCTATACGTCCTGCACAAGATAAGCAGCTAGGTCAATTTTATAAGTGCATGGATAGAAACTTATACAGTATTGCATATATATTCCATGATTCGTTAATTAGCCACTACTATTTCATACGTGGTTTTTCCCTATAGCAGATTGTTTGCCGTGCATTGATTCAATGATTTGAAAATTATTTCATTCTGACTAATTTCAATCATCTTGTCGTCTCCATTTTCAAGTTTTAAATCAATTAATACGTAGAATATACACAAAATGAATGCATGCCTTTGACTTATTAAAAAGGGAGTCTCAAATTTGACGAGTAACTGATAGTTGAATTAGGCAAAAGAAGCCCACATATTGAAATGTTAAGATCTTTCTTCTTTAATTCGTCGTTAGTGAACTTAAATCACAAATTATATACTAAATTATAGGCTTCACGAAATCAGACAAAAACCAGCAATCTTGACCGCTGTCAAAATACCAGTTTGGTGTTGAAAATTCATTAAACAAGTGGATAAGGAAACGACAAATGCTCAGCAACTTTGTCACTTTCAAAATTCTGACAAAGTGAAAGTATATATATATCAGATATGTTGTGTTTAGACAAGGGATATGATAAATTTAATTAATAACTAGTGCAGGGGTCAAACTGTTTCTGCGTTGAGATAATTTTATTATTTTTTGTCTGCATACATAATCATTAATTATAATATCTTGCCTTTACTTTTTCTGCTATATAATACGCTGGATCACAGCGTTGAATTTCATTTCTAGTTACTGTGTCTATCTCAGAATATTCACAAACATCACCTGAATTTGAAAATTTCTTCATCTAATATTCTCCTCTTATATATACTGCATTAATTCCGCAATTGCATTCTCCTCCAATAGCTAGCTAAGTAAATCTGTCACCAAAAAAAGAAAAAGAAAAAAAATATGAAGTTTGGCAAAGAATTTGCTTCACAAATGGTGCCAGAATGGCAAGACGCATACACAGATTATGAGTTCTTGAAAACTCTTATAAAAGAAATCCAGATTTACAAGCAAAGAACCAGACCGGCCAAGCCGGCCGGTCCGAGGCGAAGCCACACTCTCCACAGAGCCTTCAGTGGCCTAACACAGAGGGTGAACTCCCCAAGAGCTCATCAAGCTGCAGCAGATATTGAAAACCAAGCCATTCTCGTGCAGAACGTGAGGCGAGATGGTGAAGAGCGTTCAGAGACGATGTTTCTGATGGCTGCAGACGACGGAGGGGAGTATGAGCTGGTCTATTTCAGAAGGCTGGATGATGAGTTCAATAAAGTGTTGAAGTTTTACAGGTTGAAAGTTGATGAGGTGATGAAGGAGGCTGCTGTTCTAAACAAGCAGATGGAGGCATTGATCGCGTTTCGTGTGAAGGTGGAGCATCCACAAGGCTGGACTAATAGTGTGGAGGAGACCACTCAGCTTGCCTCAGATGCTGCAGCTTCTTCAGCCGCATTGTTTGCCAACACCCCCTCTGCAGTCAAAGCAAGCAGTGAGTTTTCAACTAAATCTTGTTTTCTTCTGTTTGTGCTGTGTTTCATGTCGAGAGTGTTAATGATCGGGTGCTTTTGATGATGCAGGAAGGGTTCCAATGACTGTAATAGATGAAGAAGGTTCCATAGCGCGCAGCCAAGGGCGGTCTGATGAATCACAGGGGGATAGGAAAGATGGCAATGATGTTGAGATGGTGAAGCCAGTGAATGCAAGAGTTCAAGAACTGAAGCAGAATGAGATCAAGGCGAAGAGGCCGGCGCCTTTGGACATTCTTAATCGTGTGAAGTTTAACACAATTCAAGAAACTCCTCGTTCGACAATCAAAGGATTCCTCAATCTTCCTAACCAGGCAGATTTGAAGTTCACTGAGGATAA
>JAYDZE010157453.1:0-22202 GCA_034509125.1 Monilaria moniliformis | reverse complement strand
GTTTGATAGGATAGATTAGGCCAAGATTAGATTATTAATTATAACTAAACATAGTTATAATTAATAATCTAATATTGATCTAATCTATCCTATCAAACATACCCTAAGGCTTATAGCATGCCTGATGTAATTATGCAACTGCATTTGGATCATGCTTCTATTTACTTTTCTTTGCAGTTTTGACTGTTACTACGAATTTTTACCATTGTTCCCAAGTGGCAATTTGGCATCTGAAGATGGTTGAAAGCAGCCCATGCTTAGGAGAATATTCTTGTTAATTTTTCTTTCACTTTCACAGTGTCTGCTGGTATTTTGTTTTCTAGAACTGATTCCTTGGTTTGCCTGCAAAAGGTCGATTTCAAGATAAATTTAGCATATAAGACAATCTTTTTGGAAAAGCAGGCTATATTGGTGTAAGAGCTGATTCTTCCTTCTTCTTTGGGGAGGTGTAGCTGGTGATTATTGGTTCTCATAAGCTATGATTTTGCAGCCATCCTGTTGGACATGTACATATGTCATTTATTAATTTGGTGTGTTTATCATCTAACCTTGGACCACTGTGGTATTCTATTTTATTTAATTTTATTTTTTCTCAACCATGCATGTCTGTTGTAAGATATCTTTTACTAGCTATATTTTCTATCTTTGGTTGGAAGAATTTCCTTTTCAGACCTGTCATATTCAATTAATAGTAACATACAGGAAACATCATCAGATTCTGTTGGCAATCATTCTTTAGCAACAGACAATCTCTTTCCAGTAACAGAAAATTTCTCCATGGTTAATCTCCTTTGCTGATCAGTTTTTCGTTTATACGTGATTGCCGGTATCAGCTCAACTACAGGACCTATACTCTGTGGAAAACCAATACTTAGATCAACAGTCCCTTCTTATTGCCCTGCCCATTTCCAGAAAGCTGAAAGGCATATGGTGCGCGCTCTCAAGAAGTCGGGCCTCAACATCGCCTTGACGAGTAAGCTCGCTCCCAAGCTCCATGTCATTGTGGCGGAGTACGTCCGGCAAATCCAACAGAAGAGGAGAGCTGCAAAGAGAGCAAATTTGGAGAATGCAGAGATGAAGGAGTAGAACAACCCTTGATCCCCCCCCCCCCCTCCCTTATTCATGCAGAATTAGAATACCCAATTCTAGAAATTCTTCTATTTCTTGATCAAGTTGATGAATCTGCAAATTCTAGCTCTAGATTTGAAGTTAGTGAATTAGAATACCCTTGGTTGATGTGTGGCTTGAGAGGTCTGGCTTTGTTAGGTTGAAAATCTTGTCTATAGTAGAGGAAAAAAGTGGCCTTGTTCAATGAAACAATTGAGATATGAAAGTGTACATTTATTTGGCAGAAAGTACATTTCTTCTTTCTTATGTTTGATGTTTGGTGCTTTTCTTTTATGTGTCTGTGTATATAGTGATGGTGTTATTTGCACACTTATTACATATAATATATATATATATATAGAGAGAGAGAGAGGGTTTAGTGAAATATTGTATTTATAATTTCATTGTAATTTTGGTTACAGGGTTATATATTATATCTATTCAAAATCAACTTCTCAGTATTAATTAATACTAGTTGACATAATTTGTTTTATTCTTAGGAAAGGCACTCTTTTTCCTTATGAAGATTTCCCTAAGGGGGTTTGTAACGAGGCCGCCCTCTCGGGATTCGTTTGTCCTTGTCCACTTTTATCCTTGTCCAATATTATTTTTATTGATAATTTAAAAAATAGAATATTTTCTTATAAGCAAATGTTTCTTACCTTTTTTATTGTTCGCATCTTTATCTTTATCACGACCCCCAAAAAAATCATCCATAATTCAATTTTCAGCTGCTACGTCAGCATTTCACTTTTCAATCATAACATCTCACTCAGCCCCGAATTACTCACAATTCTATTTTTATCATTTCATCATCTTTTATTATTATTCAGTTTTATATATTTATTTGAATTGAGTTATTCGTAAAATCAAATTAAATGACTACAAATTCGAAAAATATTTAATTAAAATTTGAATATTACTTAATTTAAATTTCCAAATTACATTAATTAAAAATAAAAAATTACTTAAATAAAATTCTTACAATTACATTAATTAAAAGATCTAAAAATTCATAAATTCTAATTTATTCCTAATTTATTTTCAAGGATGGCGACCAACTTGGTATGTTGTCGAACCTGCACTTCGTTCATGTCCGAATTGTCCTTGAAAATTGCCTTCTTGTACTCCTTAAGCAACACCACCTGAGTCATGTCGTCCACTGACGGGTCTCGATTTCCAGCATTGCCTTCTAGCGCCTTCCCCTTTCTTTTTCTTTTCACCGCTTTCTGTCCCATAAGACGGATCCACGACTGTTGGCCAATACTGTCATTCATCGGAGCATTCAAATCGATTGAATCGGTCTATCCACTTGTAGAGTATTGGCCGGAGGCGGTGTGATTGGTTCTTTTCGGGCCAGATGAGAAGTCGTAGCCGTCGAAAAATTTGGGGTGATTTCGCACAATTGCCCACACCTCTTCGTACTTGAACTGTTTGAGTTCTTCGTTGTAGAAGGTGGCGTGAGCTTGTTCACGAATGATTTCCCAACTTTGGCCGCTCAACCATATTTTCTGGAGGTTGTTGATGTAGCCGGCAAATTTGGCTACCTCGGTTTGAACCCGACCCCAATGCTTGCGGAGGTTGTCATAGTCGCGCTCCAACGCCCAGGTTGGTTTGAGCGTGTTGTATTTTTTTGCAATCTTCTCCTAGAAGACGCGGACCCTTTGTCTGTTTCCGATCACTGAATTTTTGGACACATCAATGTAGCATCGGGCTACCAACTTCGTCTCTTCCAACCCATACTTCTTCGATCTGCCATCACGCACACTAGGGGCCGCCTTCTTCCCTTTGCCTTTACCTATCACGAGAGGGGACGATACCAACTCGTCGATGGTATGCATCTCGTCGACGTCATAGTCCCCGACGTTGATCGCCGACAAGGTTGGGGTTAGGAGAATATTCGGCGTCGCATTCGGAAAAATATTGGGATCCACATTAATATTGCGACAATGCAACATAAAATTACTGAAAGTCAACGGGTCTCAACACTTACCCCGACAATACTCAAAAAATTGAGTAGCTCACCTGATGGTGGAGGATTTTTTTTTTCGAATTTGGATCCATAAAATACAAAAAATATGTTGAATTTAAGGTAAGTGAGAAGGAAAGTTGCGTGAATTGTGATGGAAATATGTTGGATTTTATAGAAGGAAAGTGAGAAGGACTCTCCATCACCATCACAAAATTTCAGTCTGTGAGCAATAAAAAAAATTAACATTTGCGGCGGAAAAGCGGCGAAGCAGGCGGCAGCCGCAGCCCCACGTTCAGCCGCTCCCCCGACTGCGGCGACCTCGCCTCGCCCCCATCCCCGCCCCGATGCGGCCACCGCATTATTTCAACCTTATGCGGCGGTGTTAATGCTGCTCTAAAGGGGTTTTTAACGAGGCTGCCCTCTTTGGATTTGTTTGTCCTTGTACATTTTTATCCTTGTTCGTATTATTTTTATTGATAATTTTAAAAATAGAAAATTTTCTTATAAGCAAATGTCTCTTAGCTTTTTTATTCTATTTAATTATATTAACAATATAATACTCACATGCATATTATATCATTATTTACTTGTTATTTAATAAAATGTATGACAGTTAATTCATGGAGTAAATATTCATGTGATCGAGTAACCTAAGACAGTTAATGTAGTGGGGTTTTAATAATCAATGAAACCTTTATTGAATGCATCTGCTTCAATAAAGACAATAAGCATTAGTATACAAATGAATTGAATCACAAAATGGATTATTAGTTTATGAAAGTTTTACATAGTTATTTATAACTTAAATATTGTGAAGTGTCAAAATATCATTGTAAGTGTAGTTCAAATGTGCCCTTACTTATAAAAAAAAAAAAAACATCACGAATTTCCAAAATCGAATTATTGCTCATTTTCTTGGTTTCTCCTCTTCTCCTCTGAAGAAACCATTAACATTCCGGTCTCAGACAAGTGTGTAAATATATTTAATTAGAGGGCTAAAATCAGAATTAATAAAAATTATCTCACTTTCTGTCAAAAATAATTTCCACTTCTTAAACTTAACGATTTTCTTTTCTTTTAACAAACTATGCAGTTTTTTTTGTTTTTTTTAATCTTTTTCTTTGTTTCTTTAACATATTTTAATCCTAACTATGCAATTTCAATTTAATTAAAATAATTTTAGTTTTAATTGTAAACGGGATACGAATGCCAAACAGTCTATAATTAATAGAAATTGCAGAGTACGAAAGAAAATTAAAGTTCAATTTTCTGACAAACAAATAATCAACAATTATTAAAAGAAAAAAAAAATCCTATGAAACCGTCCAAAATTGCAAGCAGTCATGTTTTATTATTACTTTTTCTGCATATTATTATATTATATGTATATATGTATGGTACAAATTCAGTGAGAATTGGATTTTTCGTAAGAAATGAGAGTGACAAACAACCACATAAAATCAAGGAACAAGCATATAAAAATCAATTAAACAAGAGATGTAACGAATAGAGGTGCCCACGGTTCCGAAACCACCGGTTATGGTTCGGAACCGCCGGTTACGGTTCCGTGGGCAGCTGAACCGTAACTGAACCGTGAGGGGGGAAGACGATTCTGGTTTTAAACTGAAACCAGCGGTTCCGGTTTTGCAGTTTGCCATTTTTTACATTAAATGTGAATGTGATTCAATTTTGAAATCGAAAACAAATTTAAGTAAATGCATAATAAATACTAAGAGAAACAATGAGAAATTACAATTAAAAAAAATAACATTTAAAAATTGCAATTATTTATTGAGAATTCGAAATTTTGAATGCATACAATATATTACAAATACAACGAATTACAAAGTTGAAAACTTTAAGTAATAAAATAAACAAATTACAGTTACAAAATAAAATTTACAAAAATTACAAACTTGTAAGGTTACAAATAAAAATTACAACAAAGTCAAACTACAAAGGCTAAGGGGAAAAAGAAAAAAAAAATGACTTGAGCTCAAGTTAAATCCTTAAAGTTAGACTTTTAACAATTTAAATTGAGTTGTCTACCTATCCTTACTGAGGAATCAAAACTCACGTAGTTCTCTTACCTTGACTTACCTACTCAACTTCGGATCGGTCGGACTCCGTAAATTCTTCAGCGTCGCTCTCCACAAGAAGGTCTCAATCCGGTTCATGAGCCCTCATTTTCCGCCTTCGCCCAATCATCAAACATCATTGTGGCTTATATGTTTCTTGTGGACATGTTGTTCCTTAATTCATCCAAGACACAACCAGCAATGCTGAAAGCTTACTCGATAGCAACGGTGGAAGCGGGACTGCAAAAATCTCATTTGCCATGGTGGCAAGTATATGATAATCTTTCTCATGTGTTGACCGTCAATCCAGGTGGTCGAATTTGTGGTGTTGAGGACCTACATCTTTGAAAATAGCGAGCTATTTCAAATATATATCTAATTCACTGCTAGCTCTACCCCTATGTGTTTTATCATTGTATAGTGATGTTATTTTCATTATTATTGGGTCGTTATAATCTATGTCTATGTTAAATCCTTAGTTACTAAAGTTAGAATCTCTACTAGAAGTTTAAATATTTATTTGATGATCATTATTATATTTTGTTTTATAATCCTTAAAGAGTGCACGTAAGGCTACATCTAATTCATATTTAACTTGTTCTTCACTAGGAAGGTCTAACTCAAATGAAACTCCAATATCTAAATTAAACCCGGCTAAGTTCGTAAGAGGTAAGTTTTGAAAATTTTCATAATAGCAATCTCAAAGTCTACAAACACCACATAATTTTCATTTTGGATCTAAATATTTAGCAACTAAAAATACCATAGTAATATCCTTAAATTATTTTAACCATTTTTGGACCATATAAAATATTATAAGTTGTAATTTTTGACTTTTTTTTATGTAACTATTAAAACTTAATGTTGTATACATGCAATGCTTTAAAATACGAATAGAAGTACAATAATAAACTCCAGATAATTCAACAGTTGTATTTTTAAAAGATTTAAATAATTTAAATAAGTTCATACATTGAGTCCAACAAGAAGGTAATAAAATCAAATCTACATCACTACAACCTCTAATAAAATCTACTAAATAATATTTTTGTTCTAATGTTGAATTTATCATGTCATAAGTAGAGTTTTATCTAATTGATACATCCATAGAAAAGTTGACAATATTTTTGCCATTTCTTTTCTATAACTTTTTTTATTATGAATTAATTTTACGGCTTTTATAATTGGTTCTACATAGTCATTAAACAAATATAAGATATATTGAACACATGAATTTAAAATGTGACATATACATCTAACATGAAATATCGTCCATTAATAATAGAGACATATGCATCAATGAGTGCAGAAATATTAGCAATATTAGCAGAGGCATTATCAAAATCAACATAAAATATTTTATTAATTAATTGATATTCATTTAAAACTTGAACAATTAATTAAGCTATAACTTGAGCAGTATGTGGTGATAGAAATTTCTTAAATGCAATTAGATGTTTATTTAATGCCCAACTATTATCTGTAAAAGGAAATCCGTAATTCCCATATAGAAATTTTTGTTATACGTATCAGTCCACACGTCTGAACAAATATAAACTTTGTAATCTAAGTTCACTAAATATTTTGCTAATTCAATTTTTTTAACAAAGCATTGTTTTACTACAGATCTAGCCAATGAACCTGTACTTATTTTCTTAGCACTTTGATTATATGTTTTTTTACACTATATTCATATCTATTATTGTCATATGCATTGAAAGGTAAATGTTGCATAGCAGCATATCTAATCATTATGTCAGTTGCATCTTTAAGGTCATATTTGAGAATAGAAGACGTACATGTTTGTGATGAACTCGTATGGGTGCCAAGTTGATAGTTTAGTTGAGTTTAGGTTGAGCCGATCCCAAATTCAGCCGTGTGATTTTTCTCCATATGCTTGATGAACATACCGTATCCACCACCATGTGTAAAATTTGTACTTTGTATTGCAATAGTTGCAATATACAATGAATTTCTTCGAAGCATCAAAATGACTATTGAAATCTTTAATTTCCACCTTCTTGAAATGCTTAACAAAGATATTGGATATCTTACTTCGTTCCTTTGGTTGTGGTGGTAGAGGTTGCATTTATTCTTCTTCTTTATTGGCGGAATATTGACATTCTTCACCCACATCCTGTTGCGATTGGTGGAATGAAGATATTGGTTGTTGAACTTCGTCACTCAACATGAAATTGAAGTCCTCGAAACTTGTGTTGAACAATGGACTGAGAATTTCTGGCGAGATGTTCATGTTGTTCATGCTCGTCAAGGCATGCGTTGCAGCATGTTCCTCCGCCTACAAACATATTGTGTATTGAAATTATTAGATTATAACTTAATCAAATTGCTTTAGTTAATAATAAACTATAATTGAAAAATTAAAATTAAACAATTTCTTCAAACTCACTTGCATACAGGCATCAACTTGTTCCGATATTAAATCGAGTTGCTCTCCAGCATCTCGGCATGATGTTGGTCTCTTTGACCTTAGACGGGTGCATCACTTTGATCTTGAGCAACAGTTTTACCCTTATCGGCACGGTTGGAACGAGAAGAAGACATATTAATTATTTGATAATTGATATTGTAAATGTGTGTATATAGTGTAAATGTGTGAATATAAATGCTATTTGCAAAGTAAGTAAACTAGTTTAATAGTAAAGTAAGCACAATTTGTACAAGTAGAGAGAAATATGAGGTAAAGAAGAGAGAAATTTGAGGTAGATAAGAGAAAATTCTTGTTAACACAAGAGTAGTGAGCTGAAATGGAGATGGTGAGGGGGATTTATAGATAAAAATGAGTGGAAAAATTTTGAATTTGAATTTGAATTTTGAAAAAAATGGTTCTTTACAGCAAAACCGCTGGTTTCGATAGAAAATCGGCATCGGTTTTGCAGACAAAACCTTTCTCTGAATTTGCATATCATAGCTTTCACCCTAAACACAAAGCATGTACCCTACCCTAACCGTTGGTTTCGAACCAGCGGTTACAGTTTTTTTTTTTCTCTCCCGAAGCGTAACCGAACCCCGAAAACCGAATTCACGATTTCGGTTTAGCTGTTTGAGACGGTTTCGGTTTAACCCGACACCCCTAGTTATGAATAAATATAAAATTTTCACTCTATCCGGGATTCAAACCTAAGTGCTTCATTCATCCAGTAATGAGCTGCATCCATCACAGATCTTTGTGGTCAAATGACTGAAAATGGTTCTCATTTCTCACTTACATATAGCATTCCACTTAATCTTTTCATATATATATATATATATATATGTGTGTGTGTGTGTGTGTGTGTGTGTGTGTATGTGTGTGTGTATATATATATATATGGGTGTGTTAGAATAAGAACCAATCCTTAATGCATAACTAAGAACCAATTTAGGCCCTAGGATTTCGAAATCAATTCACGGGATCTTCTGTTGCTGCTTTATTTTTTATTTATACACTGAGCCAGAATTAGTTATATTGGTGCATATATTTGGGCATTTTCCTTTGGTTTGCTGGGGTAAACTTGGGCCTAGAATAAAGGCCTTAGATCTGGTCTCCTTTGGTTTAGCTTAAGACAAGAGAATAAAGCTAACTTTAGGGCAAAACCTCGTGGGATTAAGGCTGTTGATTGAGCTATTGTTGGCAACTAATTTAGAGCCATTTTGGCTATATTATGGAAGCCAATTTTGAGTACAACTCCTGAGTTTTTTGAATTAATATTAGGCCTTTTATTTCGGCTTAATTTTAAGATAATTTGGTTGAGTTATTTGTCTCAAATTTGGCTTAATTGTGCACTTTGACTTAAAATTTGCATGTCCCTCGTTGTCTAAATTTCCAAAGAAAATTTTAATTATAAACACTTATGTCAAATGGTATTATATTTATACCATAAAGTGATGTGTTCTTTTAAATTTAAATTTATAAAAAATATATACTTATGTTTATAATTAAATGTCACATGATCTACGTAATTTAAATTAATTAAAGCGTAGCCACAAAATCTTTAATTGTTTATTTTAAATTACGTATTTAAGGTTATAGATCACATAAGAAAATGACATAATTTTTGATTAATTGTATAAGTACGATAAATCTCATCCCACATGAATTTTTATTAAACTTATATGATTAATTAAGATAAAATAACAGATTATTTTTTTTAATTTTCCCACGGTATTAAGAAAAAGATATATAGTCTATTAGTTGTTTATTCAATTAAATAATTATTTAATGTAATTTGTTATATTATTAAAATAAATTTATCCCATTGAATTTTTATTATATTTATATAATTAATTATGATAAACTAATAGATTATTTTCTTGATTTGCCCACAGGTATTAAGAAAATAATATAATCTGTTAGTTTTATCATCTTGATATATGAATTATTTTGTTTAAAATTTAGCCCACATGCAGTTTATTTGGTAGATTCATATTTAATCTGTTTAACATGTTTTGTATTGGTAAAACATGAATAGTTTGTTTATTAGTCTCAATTTGTTTTAAGCATTTACATTTATTACATATGCAGTTATAAAGCCTCTTATATTCTTTGATATTATATGCGAAGTTCCTGATTAGAATGGAGATAACTATACAGTATGGAATGAGATAATTCTATCTCATAGGGTACATGAACATTGGTTATGCCATATGGAAAGACGAAACACCTATGCCTACTAGCACTTTAGATGATGTTTAATTTTATGAGTAGTGGAGCGATAATTTCTTCAATTTGGCGTTCATAAAATTAAAGCATCTGCTAGTATTTGTGGTTCTATTAGGGCATATAACGAGGTTCAGACATTGTTAAAGGCCATTGATGAGCATTTTGAGCCATCCGACAAGGTCTTAGCGAACACTCTATTAAGTAAGTTATCAATCGTTAGGCTCCTAACTACTAAAAGTTGTGTACGGACATGTTATTTCACATGTCATATGTTGTAATTAGTTCGAGCTATGGGACAATGTTATGTTGGATAAGATGAATTCTATGGCGTCTAATGGAGTTTATATTCTTGTTGGGTTACTGAATGGTATGATACCTTTCATTGTAAATGGGTCTTCCGAAACAACGAGAGACTCTGTTGGTAACATCAAATGGATATTAGACTAGACTTATGGCCAAATAATTAGCTTAATGGAGACGTATTTCACACCCATTTCTTTGTTATGAATCTAAAATATTTGGTGTTAGTCATAACATAAGATGGATTGATTTCGATTCTGCAATCCACATTTCTAATATTTTGCAAGCGTTAGTAAACTAAGTTCACCAATCGCCACTGAACAATGTATCTATTTTGAATTTAGATGCGTTCACGTATACAAGCATTTGGTACATTCAGATTTATTTAAATTCAAGACATGTATTAAAATTGGAAATAGACTATCTACATTCCAAATTTTTGTAGAAACTTGATTCATATTTTAGACTTGTATCACTAGAAATTTTCTAAATATACATAGATCATTCATTTTTTAGATCGAATGTTATTTGGAATGATACGATGTCTGATGGTCGTGCCAAATTTATATACAAGACGTTGGTCCTAATAGTGTAATGCATGCTAAAACTAATGTGAATATTAAAAGATGTATTATGAATGTTGATTTCTCTATTTCATGGCATCAAATTTGGGACACATATCCCAATATAAAAAATATGCTAAGAGACATTTTAGATATATCATACATGCTGATAAAGATTTGGAATACGGTTAGTATTACACTGATGATGGACAAAACACTCGGTCCATTTGCGAAGTTTCTTCAAGAGCATTATGTAGTGGCTTGTTAAAATGAAGAAACTGAGCGTTAGTGAACATGGTTTCAAATATGCTTACTAATTTGAAACTTCCTAAAGTTTTGTGTATTAAAACTTGATTAGACAACTCCGTATATATTAAACTTGGTTCCAACCAAAGTTTTTTCTTAAACTCTTTTAAATTATAAAAGGTTGGATATTTAGTGTATTTCATGTACTTGTTTGAAATGTCATTGAGATAAGAGTTTCTGATCTACAAATAAGAAGTTGGACCCAAGAACCCTCAATGGTATTTATTTGGATATGTCAAGAGTCTAAGGGTTATCAATTTATTGTCCTTCTTATCGTACTAGGTTTGTAGAGTTAATAAATACAATGTTTCTTAAGGATAACTTGATTAGTGGGAGTGATCAATCTCATGTCTCGATTCAAAGAAATGATCATTTAGATATTCAAACTCCAACTTCAAGTGATGGATTGATTGTTATATAACCAATCGTTGAAACTCTACAAATTGTTGATGTTTTTATAGTGGATCGAATTGTTGAACAACCGAGCAATCGGATCAACTAGGGTGAGAAGATTGCCAATTCCTAGTTATTTATGTGTACTTATGATTCTTCCTTCTGTCTAGTATCGAAGAGAGATTAGCATTGGTAGCTCAGTTTGACTTATGTGAGAAAGGTTTTCCTCAAAAAGGAAATGTGGATGGTGAGCAATTGGTATGCAAATTATGAAATCTATATATGGATTGTAACGGGCTCATGATAGTGGTATCTAAATTTCATGGTGTAATCTCTTTCTATGGTTTTGAGGAGAGTGTTATGGATTAATATATATAACACAAGAGCAGTGGGAGCCGTATTAGTTTAATATTCTATATGTAGATTATATTTACTTTGCAATCAATTAAAAATGGATATTAGATACAATCGCATTCTAAGAATTGTGATATAAGAATATTGGTGAGGTGTCTTATGTCATTGGACTAAGATTCATAGATATATATCTTAACATGTGTTAAGATTATCTCAAGAAGCCTATCTTAATAAAGTCTTGGAAAGATTTCAAATGTGAGATTGTATAGCACCTACTGTTAAACGAAAAAATGAATGACATTCCATACGGTTCTACTATTGGAATGCTCAGGCCTATACTTGACCCGGTATGTTGTTGGAATATGGAGTAAAATATTAGTGTAACACAAGATTTGACCATTATAGAACTGCAAAGTTAGTCTTAAGGTATATCAAGGATACTAAGGATAGCATGCTTATGTATAAACAAATTGATATTTTGAAGATTATTAAATACTCAGATTCAGTTTACTCAGTGTGTTAATTCTTGTAAATCACATTCTAGTTATATCTTCATATTTGTTAAAGAAACCATGACATGGATAAGTGCAAAAACAGACATTAATTGCAATTTTGAATCCATGATGGCTCAATTCGTTTATTGTTTTTAGGATGTGGTGTATGATTGGGAGTTTCATTTCTAGGCTTAGAATCATTGATTCTATTTAGAAGCTATTGAAGTAAAATTTTTACAATTCATCTGTTGTTTTCTTTACTAAGAGTAATAAAGTCGACATTAAGTACTTAGTCATACGGGAACGTGCAGAGTGATCACTTGAACACATATGCATTGAATTGTTGATTATCGATCCTTAAGTGAAGACATGTCATTTAGCAGGTTAAGGATTATTGTGAGAATGGGAATTAGTCCCATATTGTGAGTTTTGTATGAAATTGGTTCATATGTGTTGAACTCTTTTTTATTGTGTTTTTCTCAATTTTGAAGTGCAGATTTGGTTTTAGAAATCACATTTAGATGGATCTAGAATAAACATTGAGTTTATTCATTCAGTGATAATGATTATCTAAGGATACTGATGCATGTGATACTTGGAAGGCGATATTCGTTATAAGAAGACCTGTTGCTATGATTCATGTATTTAATTTCCTTTTTAAAGTGGATGTGTTCTTAGGTCTGGACTTTTATTATAAAGGGTATGCGAACCACATGGGAGAATGCAATATTCCTATGTTTGGTGGTCGCAAACCGCTTAGCAACTGTTTGGAAACCAACAAGATAACTACCGTGCGGTTACCATTATTGAAACAGTTTTTTGGTAGTTACGTTTAATAGAAACGTAAACATATATATACATATATATATATATATATATATATAGTATTAGGATCCATATTCTTTATGTTCTTAACAATCTAACGCACCATCAATCCGAGAACGTGAAGAGAATAGAAGCATCCAAATTTGCAACGAGAATTCACGTAATTCACGTCCTATTTAGGTCAAGTATCAATGGTCGTAGGTTAGTAATCTTTTCACTTCCACTTTACGTAACTTTCAACCGTTGGCTTAAGAATTCATTTGGCTTAGAATTCTAATAGATTCTTCAAAATGTTAATTGTTTTATTGCAAGAAATAATTGAGAACATTCATAATTCAAGGGAAGATATACACAAACATAAAACTAAACCATATTTGTACAACTACCAACAAACACAAACAACGATATAACAACGATGTTGGGGTTGCCCAAATCTTTTTTATTGAGAGTTCTCATTCTTAGATGACAATGGTATCTACACAAATTCAACAAGAACTATATGTAAACAAATCTAGAACAAAATAATTAATAATCTATTCATCTGAATCATCTTCATAGTAATTGCTAGTCTCATTCCAAAGAGAAGAAAAAAAGGCTCTTTATTCATTAATTCTAAATTTAATTGATAGACTGACCTAAATTCATTAGCATTGACAAAGTTTCCAAGAATACAAATACAGAGCTCTATTAACATCATCAAATTCATCATCATCATGATCATGATCAGGATCATCATCAATTTCTGCAGCTTATTCACTAAAATCCTCAGCTCCATAAGATATGACAATGTAAAATCAAACTACTCCTGGTCGATTAAGCTCGATTGATTCAACAAACAATTAAGAAGCACAAAATTATTACACGAGCGTTCGATTTTCTTACAATCTATGATGATAATTGATTTTTTTATTATAGTGATCATGATTTATGAATTTAATATTGGTTTGATCAGGTCATATTTCAGATTTTAGTACAAGGAAATAAATTGTCTATGTATTGATTTATTTCCTTTATATTTTATAATTTATAAAAATTATTTGGACGAATACATGGAAAGAATAGGGACCAAGTAAAAGAGATACATGATGGCTAAGCTTTTGTAATTTCTTCTGTAAATAGTTTGATTGTTTCCAACACTCCCCCTCAAGTTAAGTAACGGAATCCCTGATACTTAACTTGCTCAACTCACCTTTGAAGACTTTACACGTCACTGCTTTGGTTAATATATTTGCCAGTTGATCTTCAGATCGGACGAATGGAAAATTGATAATCTCGGCTTCAATTTTGTCTTTGATAAAATATTGATCCACTTTTTTCGCCCTGTTATATTGTACCAGATTCTCAGAGATACTAATAGTAGTTTTTTTCTCACAGAAAATTTGACATGGTTTTGGAGTGATAACATTGAGCTCTCCTAAAATTTTCTTTAGCCATAGAATTTCAAATAATCAACTCTTGATTCCTCGGAACTCAACTCATGCACTAGATAGAGCTACCAGATTTTGTTTCTTACTTTGCCAAGTAACAAGATTGCCTCCTACGAAAGTGAACTAGCCCAATGAGAATCTCCTATCAACTGAATTCCCAGCCCAGTCCGTACCAATGTATCCGTGGATTCTAAGGTGTCCATGTCTCTGAACAAGATTCTGTGGCTGAAGGTTCTTTTTACATATATCTTAATCTTGAGTACTGCCTCAAAATTATTTACATGTGGTTGATGCATGAATTGGCTGAAGACACCAACGACATAGGCGATATATGGTCAGGTGTGAGATAGGTAGATGAGATTTCCTACCAACCGTTGATATCGGCCTTTCTCTGAAAGTTTTGTCCATTCATAGGTCTTGAGCCCATGATTTAAGGCAATTGGTGTGTCAGTTACATTCTAGCATCCTGGTTTCTCTTAGAATATCCAAAGTATATTTCTTTTGATTTATTAAAAGTCCTTCTTTTGATCTCAGAATCTCTACTCCGAGAAAGTATTTTAGGGGTCCTAAGGTTTTCATCTCGAATTTAGTTGGTAGGTTCCCCTTTAGCTACTCTATTCACTCGTGATCATCTCCCGTAATGATCATGTCGTCCACATAGATGATTAGGCAAGTAATCTTCTCTCCCCATCTCTTTAGAAATAAGGTATTATTAGAGTTACTCTTCTTATCCTTACTTCTTCATAGCTTCTGAAAATCTCCAAAACTATGCTCTTGGGAATTGTTTTAGTCCATATAACGTCATTCTCAATCGCATATTTCTCATTTGTCAAATTGTTCATAAAACTCTGGGGGTACTTACATGTATACTTCCTTACTCAGCTCTCTGTGTAGGAATGCATTTGTGACATCGAGCTGGTGAAGGGGTCAATCTTTATTTGCAGCGATCAAGAATAGAACTCGAGATGTATTCATCTTTGCAACTGGCAAGAAGGTTTTTGAGTAGTCTACTCCGTAGGTCTGAGTGTATCCTGTTGCTACCAGCCGTGCTTTATACCTCTCAATTAAGCCATCAAATCTTCTTTTGATAGTGAACACCTATCTACAACCAATAGTTTTCTTCCCTTGGGTTAATTGACATTTTTCTCAAGTATAGTTTTTTGCTAGTGCCTTCATTTCTATTTTCATAGCATCTCTCTAGAACTTGGATTGTAAAGCTTCTTCTACTGTCTGAGGGATTTCCTTTTCTTCATATAATGCTATCTCAAAGGCTTGCACCATCTCAGATAGACTCTCATTGACTGTGTTGGCAACAAAATACTTTGTGTTTCTTGGATTTCTTTCAGGTGAATAACGCATTGGAGAAATCCCTTTATTGCTTCTGGGAGGCAATACATGTCTCCTAGTGTCTTCATCTATTCATGTCTCTTGGTCCTCATTGTCCTCTTGCCCTCGATCTTCCATTTCTAAAATTTGGTTAGGAAACTCAACTATATTCTTAGACCCAGAATTTCTTACCTCGGATATCAGCGGAGATGATGACTGAGAATTGTCACTGGCTTCCTCGGATTGTTCAGAGGTGTTCGAGACCTGCTATGTGGCTCTGTTAACTTGCTCTTGTGGATTTGCTGAAAGGAGACATTGGTTTTGGCTTAACAACGGTAACTAGCTGAGCATGTCTGTTTTTGTGTGTGTTAGTCTCCTCCCTGACTACTAAGGTGGTAATAGAATAATTGTGTTTCAAGAAAATCAAAGTTTATCGTAGTAAACATGTGATGAGACTTGGGGTCGTAGCATCAATAATCATTTTGGTTAATCCCATACCCTAAGAAAACACACTTGATTGCACATGGGGAAAGCTTAGTTCTCTCATGTTTCGAAATATGAACAAAGACAGAACATACAAAGACTCAAGGTTTTAAAGTTAGGGGTATAGAGACTTTATCATAGGTGGATAAGACTTGGAGATGGGGTTTTTAGTTGAAGAATTTTTGTGGGGAGGCGATTAAGCAAAAAAGCAGCATTAGCCACAACCTTAGGCCAAATAGTTTTTGGAACATGTGGTCAAGGATGAGCACAAGTTATTTCTAAAATGATCCTAACTTTTCTTTCAGCTACTTCATTTTGATATGGTGTGTGGGGATAAGTAGTTTGGTGAATTATCCTTTTCTCACTGAAGAAAGTTTGCATGAATCAGTTAACAAACTCACCCAATTGCCAGAAAGAAGAATTTGATTTTTGTTTGAAACTGGGTTTGTATCATGGTATAAAAATGGGTGAATTTTTGAAAAAGGCCAGATTTATTTTTAAAAAAAATAAACCTAAGTCATACATGAGCAATCATCAATAAAAAGTAGAAAATATCGAAAACCATGCCCTCTACTCATAGGACCATGCCTCCCCCTCATAGGTGAGGGGCCCCACACATCAACATAAATCAAAGAACAGAATCCATTCTAGAATTGTTAGGTTTAAAAGAGTGCCGGTGGCATTTAACCAAAATGCAAGTCTCACAGCAAAGTTTAGAAGTTTTAACTAAATGGGAAAATAAAAGCTTGAGGTAGCCCGTAGAGGGATGTCATAACTGACGATGCCTAAACCAAGCCTCCTGGGTCGCAGATCCGTGAGCTAGCATCATATTGCCTTATTGGGCTATCTCATCTATATAATACAATCTGTGGTGCTCAGTGTTATGCCGAATAATCGTTCATGTCCTGATATTCTGAAAGAGACAAAAATGAGGATGCATTGATAGAGTACAATTGAGTTATTTGTCACATAATTTATAGATAGTAACATATATGAGAAAACATAAAGACAACTTGAAATTCTAAGAGTAGGCATAATTTGAATAGATCTGGACCCTTAAACTGGAACTCGTTCCTCATTAGCTGTTTGGACATGAGTTCTAGATGATTTTGATAGCCTAATAATTTCAGATTTATCATAAGTCATGGTATCTGTATCTCCGCAATCAAAAATCCATCTATGTTCTTTCACATCACGAGTTTTTTCTACTTGACAAGCCATAGATGTATCTTCTAATAAGGCAAATCTATTTTTACAATGTATAGGGTTGTTGATAATTTTTTCTCCATTTTTAACCCTAGAAGTGAATTTATTAACTTTTCTTGGGTCTGACCGAGTTTGACCAAGTTTATTGAGGGCATTCCGGAATTTATTATAGACGGAATGACTGCTTAATAAATTTAATTGGGCATGGGATGGATTTCGGAAATAAGGAAGAGTAAGAGGGCTTCGTAAAAAAACCAAGCCCTATACCTTGGAAGTCGCGGCATGTTTGGAGGCAAGCCTTAGCCGCTCATTCTACTGCTGAGTGCGGTTCTACTTCTTCTCTTATGCGATTTTCGGCGGTCTCGGCTGGCCGCAAGCTACCCCATCTGATTTAGGTAGTCTCCTGGTTGCCCACCACAGCTCTCGTAGCTTCGGCCGAGTCATGTTCCTCCACCCCAAACTCCGATTTTCCTCGGGCAGTTGGGTGTTTTTCGGTTGGTTTCTAGCTGTTTTTCCACCACTTCGGGTACCCTATCAGTTCAAAACATGACTCCGTTGTGTGCTTGCTCATTCCACAATGGGTGCAGTGGAGTTTTGACTTTTTGGGTTTCTACTTCGGTGGTTGAGTGTTATTGTATTTGGCCGGATTCGCTCGGTTAAACTTGCCAGAGGCTGGTTGCGGCAGCTTCCTCTGTCCCTCGTTGCTATGGGTTCCAAACCCATAGCCAACACCCTGTGATGACCCAGAATCATCGGGTCTCGCTGCTGATTTCATGATCTGGAGTCGGGCGGCTTGCCGTTTGACCTTGGCATAGTTCAATTTGGCTGAGGGTATGGGTGTTTCTTTGAGAATATCTTGCCTCATTCCATCGTACTTGTCGTCGAGCCCCGAGAGAAACTAGTACAATCTTCGATTTTTCATTAGTTCTATCTATTTATGTATTCATTCATCACAGCAGCCGAGAGGGTTCAGTTGCCTTCTATCTATGTTGATGCACAGATTATGTAATTCGCTCTAGTAGTCTTCCAGTGTTTGGGTTCCTTGGGCCACTTTATTTGCTCGAACTTCTAGATCGTAGACTTGCACGGGATCGGATCCGCTCTCTAAGGTGACCGTGAGGCTGACCAACAGAGCCTTGGTGGTCTGATGTTGGGCAAAACTCATTACGAGTTTAGCTTTCTTGTTTTGGATGAGCCATGAAGAGATGGTGAAATCTGCCTCCTTTCATTGGATGCAGTTTAGGTCTTCGGGTGCCGGTGCTAGTGGGACGCCCATCAAGTGCCCAAACTTTCCATGCTTCCCATGGTTATGCACATTAATCTTGACCAAACCGGGAAGTTTGGTCCATCAAGTTTAAAACCGAGAGCTATGTTCTCTGTCGTTCTGATCATTCTTGCAAACTGGGCGGTTAACTTATTACCTTCTGACATGTTGGTTTTATTTTCTGGTTGTAGGGCAAAAAACTCTAATCTTGCTAATAGAGTTCGAGAATGGTTTTTGAACGATGAGGACTTATTTAATCTGAGTTTTTTTTAAAGATCGTAGACGCTGCTATGATACCATATTGGTTTGATTAGACGCCATATATAGGATTTTAGTACAATGAAATAAATTCTATGTGTATTGATTTCTTTCCTTTATATTTTACAATTCATAGACATTATAATTTGGACGAATAGATGCATGAATTGGGAACTAAGTAAAAGAGATACTTGATGGCTAAGGCTTTTGTAATTTATTCTGTAAATATTTCGATTCTTCTTTCCAACATTTAATGACCTCCAATCTTATGTTACGTCTAATTCCAAGAATTTTGGCAAGATTGTGAGAATTTTGATCATCACATGAAGAAAGCATACTAGTGTGAAGCAAACCAGAAAACGAAAATACATGACGCACTAAATTTATTTGGGTTTGTGAAAAGGAATTTGGAGAAGTGGTAAGATAATTTTTGGGATGAAATTTTCTGTAATGGCAATGGAAATACAAAAACTTTGCGTCTTTGATTTTGGCTTGCTTACGAGTTTTTTAGGTCTATAATGATATCATATTTTTAGGGTTTAATAAATTTTAAATCTTATAATTGTGGAGGCTATAGAATAATATATTATTATTATTATTATTATTATTATTATTATTATTATTATTATTATTATTATTATTATTATAAATAGAGGATTAAAGTGAACAAAATGAGAGTTATAAATAGAATTACCCATAATTATATATTCTTATTATATAGGATTGGGCTTTGTACAACCCATTAATTGTTTAATGATTTTATCATTTTAGTTCAAAATAATGGTTTTCAATAAAACTTTATGTGAGACAATGGTTAATTAAAATAGTAAATTACAAATATTTCCTCAACCTAATTTTTTTTTCGCCTTTATAATTTCAAAATGCTGAAAAATAAAAATTAATGGTACTATAAGAGCACTATAATTATTTCTTTTACAAATATACTATCTTAACGGTTTATTAAAAGTGCTATATACTATCCTTGAGGTGAGATAAAAATACTATAATATGTTGTAAAGGTATATATTTATGAAAATGATAAATAAATTACTTTGGATCACCGAATATTAAATAAATAAAATAATAATTCTATTGTATTAGAATCATGTCTGACAACGTAATTCATGGTCCATAAGAAGTAGTGGCGTATTCAGAATTTTTGACTTGCGGGTACGAGTAATAAGCTAGTATTAATAATGGGCTAATATATTAGCAATATGCTAGTATTAACAATAGGCTCCGTAAAATAGTGTCGGGCTTATGATAGATGGAATACATAAATAAATAATATCATAATAATATAATATAGTATATTAATACTATTGGAAAAAATGGGGGTACAATTGTACCCCCTTATTACAACACCACTGATAAGAAGTGTATAGATATACAAATTAGAAAAATTGATAATATTACTATTGGTAACTTGAATTTGTTTACTTTTTTATCGCTTCAACTTAATTGTTCATAACAGCATTAACTAAATATAAAAAATAATTATTTTGTGTTGACCAACTGCAGCGTGCCTGCACATGCGCTAGACATGTGACTTGACTGATTTTTGGCTGATTTTTTATTTTTTTACTAAAATCTAATTTTTCATTTTTTTCTTTTTTTCAGAGATTATCGTTTTAAAATGGTAATATGAGAGTTTTTTTTTTAATTTCCCCTTCAACAAATACCCCACTTCTCTGCCACTTCATTCGCACCTCCAAATAATCATTTTCTTCAATTTTTTCTCATTTTATCTTCTTGAACCTCCGATAATTTCTTCATTTTTTCCGAATTCCACTACATCCAACGTTCCCGACAAATTCCAACAATTCTTCAATATCTTATTTCACAAGGAATCGATTGAAACACTTATGTTTTTGTTCCAAACAACATGTCCTTCTTTGGAGTAGCTTTAAACCGACACAATTCTCATCTCCTTGTCTCGGCTCGTCGTCTCCCTAAGGACTCGACTGCATCCAACTTTCCGATGAAAAAACAGAGATTCTCATCCGCAATGTCCGATTTTCGTATGCCGCGGAGGAAACCATGAGGATATTCAATGTTTATGTGGATATTAGCGAAGATCAAATCGTCGCCAACCAACAAAAAGTATCATTTTTTGGGGAGACATTTGCCGAGATGTACTATTTGGCACGCTGTCGAGACGCCCCTACCCGCGTAGCTCGTATGCTTCAAGGCCATTTCATTATAGTCAACCCAGAAATACAAAAGGTCTGCCCCTTGTACAACAATTTGGCATCACATAGGAGGAGCGACACAAGTAAGTCGGATATTTTAAAAGATGCAATGGCCTTCTGTTAGGATGAAAACAAGAAGGCTTTGAAGTACGGAAAGACTTAGGAAAATGTTCACCACTGCAAAAAAAGGACGAGCAGTAAAGCGGTCGCACCGAAGAGAACGAAGCACACCCCCGACGACAAATTCTCAGCCAGCAACTCGGCCGACCATGTTCCAAGCGACGAAACGGGTGAAAGTGTTCGTGTGGAGCCGAGTAGGCATCGTCCGATTGGACAAAAGGTGGTTAAGCGCAAGGCAAAATGGATAGCGCAGGCAAGAAGCAGTGCATCAGGGGGGATATCAAGGATATGACGGCGTGAATTGAAAAAACTAACGATAAAGTTTTGTGGAATTTGTATTACAAAGGCTTACGCAAATTCACATCTCAGATGGATGATAAAGGAAAACATAAACATCGCCAGTTTTTGCAAGGTCTTGAGGAGAAAATGGGACTCACTACTGTAGTTTATTTTATTTCAATTATGTAATTTTCTTATTTCAATTATGTAATTTTTTAAATTTAAACGAAATTCATATTTTTCGATTATTGCGTGTCAATTTAATTTTGTGGGCTTGTCTGTAGATGTAAATGCTGGATGCTTGATGCGTTGCTGTCGTGTTTGTTGTTTTCTGTTCGTGTTTTGTTTTTCTTTGTTTCTGCGTGAGAAGTGTGTTTATGGTGCCGAGCTCCTTTTCGACCTTACTTCATGACATGCTTTAGGGCAAGCATGGTTCAAGTGTGAGGAGGTTTGATGAGTAGCAATATGTTGCTACTTTAGGGAGTCTATTTGAGCTTAAATCAAGCACATATCTGCACTTAAAGGTGAATTTTGGCAGGAAATCAATGAAATAGAAGAAAGGAGCCGAGGCGCGGAAAGAGATGAAAACGAG
>JAYDZE010157343.1:0-22208 GCA_034509125.1 Monilaria moniliformis | reverse complement strand
GGTTGATATTAAGTCTTAGTTATGTATATAAGACTAGTTTTTATTATAATGTAACCCTATATATATATATATATATATATAATGTTATGCTACATACCTAATTCGAGCATCACTATTTAGTCCATGTTTTTTATAAATTTATTTTGATTATAATATCTCAAAAAATATTATTGACGTCATTAATTCTACAAATTACATAAAAATCAAAGCTCGATTTGTTTATTTTATCTATAACTTCAAATGAATGAATAAATGAACAAAGCAAGCTCTGATTTTATGTATTTTGTAAAATTAATAATGTCAAAAATAATTTTTAAGTTATTAAATAAAATTATAAAATATAAAACTAATGTTAACATGGACTAAACGAGAGCGTTGCTCACATAAAAAGATGTAGCACAGCATTTTTCATATTATATGGGCTCGTTTGGTGCGGTCGATTAGAGTGTATAATATATTTATGACACCATAATAACTTATTGTGTATAAAACATACGACTCTCTATAAATCAAAAGCTCATAAATATTATACTGATTTGTTGGATTCTATATATCACCTTTCAGTCTCAGGTGGTATAATTAATACAAATCATAATTATAACAAATATTAAGTATATTACTTTAATACATCCCACCAAACAATGGAGTACATATTATAGATATTTTGTTACACACTAATAACTATTCCTACCAACACATGATATTGATATATTATATAATATACATTTAAGTTAAATCTATCACCACTTCAAAAAAAAAAAAAGTTAAATCTATCACAAATTATTTCATAATGCGTACCAAACAAACCCTATATATATACTACGGTATTGATTATAATAATAATAAAAAAAAACATCTTAAGATACAAAATAAGAACCAATCTACACCATCTATTATAATTATATACCATATTTTTGAACTTATCAATTCCAATAATCATTTTTAATAAAAGTGACAATAAGTTTAAAAAAATAATTATATATCCTATTTTAGAGCAATAAATTTTTTGATAATAAATACAAAATTAAAAGGGAAAAAAATGTATGAAAAAATGAATATAGTATATGGAACTAACTTAAACACAATGAAGATCATTGAATCTCAACTGAAATACAAGCACATAAGTCTAGGATGAATTCACTGTGGATGGGATCCTCAACTCCACAATAATTTGTGTCCTACAATGTTTCACTATAATTTTTTAATTTTATGAGAAACATTATTAAAATAATAAAAATATTAGTGGGATATCAAGGAATACAAAAGATTTTGGGATAAAGGATTACATCCCAATGAATCTTACATTAAGTGCATTTTTTTTTTCAGATTGAAATTATCCGGTTCTTATACAATGTATTTGAAATTCCACAAACAAACATGAAATACAAAATAGAATACAATTCTAAATTATATTATCCTAAAACTTGGCAATATCATCATTCCCGAGCAAAGTGCATAATTAACTTTACTTGACCACACACATATATATTATTTATAATATGTATGTGCGTGCAGATTAATTTAATTGTTTACAAATGAAAACAAAGTAGAAGAAAGTATAGAGCCAATAATACAAAACGAGAAACCCGATAAATACCAAGGAAGAAGGAACAAATAAAAGGTCAAGACATTTTCATGGAATAAAAAGACTGCATTGCTGCATTTTGTTTTTTTCTTTTATAAAATAATAATAATAATAAAAAGCTGATAAAATGGGTTCAATTATTTGTTCTCTCATGTTTCTTTTTCAGCAGAAACAGAAACTGTAAATAGCTCGCAATTTGATATATCGCTTTCTCAGGAAATACAATTTTTTTTTTATTTCTTAGTTTAATTATCTTATATTTTCATTTTTCAAGAATGTGTGATTCCTTTGTGTCCTTGTTTTATTTAATACTATTTATGTGGTTATGTGTAAGTCTAACTTTACCTAAAACCAATAAAGCATATAATCAGCATATTCATCCTATCCATAAACAGCCTTTGCTGTTGCCAAAAGAAGAACCAACTCATCATATATAGATAAATATATACATACTCTTCAAATAATTAATGCATATAAATGTAATAAAATGTATTCCTAATTTAGGCTTTCTTACTCATCCAACCCGAATGATTGATATCATAGTATATGCTCACCAAGAATTAACTCGAAAACTTAAAAATAACACATAAAAATATTTATTTATTATTAATATAGGGCATAATTAGTGGACCTACACCGCATGTTATTGAGTCATATCAGCATAGAATCTTGTAATTTCATGTTTAAAATTGATAGGTGTAGTTTATTAATTTAAGGACAAAATGCGACATCTAGGGTCCAACTAGGGTTGAAAGGGCAAAGGAGACATCATTGATATATATACTACACAGAGAGAGATAAAGCTTTAAATTTGTAAGGAATATTTGATACAAAAACCTTGGAATTTTCTTCATTCTCTCTCAACATCAATCATCATGCTCTCACCTTTCCCCATTAATCACCACCACCACCATTATTGCATCCACCACCGCTCCACCACCACCCCACCACCACAAGCACCACCCATATCTACTACATATCTAGCAAGCTATGAGCTCAGATCAAGAGAAAAGAAAGATAGCTTCTCTCTCTATCTTTCTCTCTCTCGAACATAAAGAAAGCCCTACTGATAAACTTGGCGTGATCAGAGAAGATGGAGGCTAGCTCAAGGAGACTTCTAGATTCTTCTTAGAAGAGGTTTTAGGATCTTCTTTCGGTTGCTTCGATCGATCTCTCAGGGAATCAAGCCGCTTCGGTCCGAATTCATCCTTTTTATTTGCATTATTTAATATTAGCATAGAGTTAATAGGGTTTGTGTTTACTACTCTCTTTTTAATTTAATTTCTACCATGTGGGATTTCTCAAATTTTCTTGGTGATTTTTCGTATAAATAAGCTCGAGCTTGTTTGAATTATTTTTTTCCGTGTTGGTGCGGAAACACCGTTTGTTATGTGGGATATATGTGTTTTTGCATTGTTTCCATTGAGTTTTCTCAAGAATCTGTCATAGATATAATTATATACAGTCGGTTTGTATCTTTCTATGAATAATCGCTTGCTCATACATTTGCTCTCCCTCTCTCTCTCTTGGTTGAATTTATATGAGTTTTGCATTATGTACACTTACTACTGTCGTGATTAGCTCTAAATCTAGATGACTTCTGATCTTTTAGATATTAGGGTTCTGAATTTACATAATTTTTATATAATCTATCTATTTTTTTTTAAACTTTTACATACATAGCATATGAGAGTAGGTAAGCCTAAACTCAATGTCATGGAGAAACTAAATCCGATTAATAAATCTTAGTTTGTTTTGTATATCATATATGTTAGATTTTTATGGGGGCTTCATGAAGGGAAGACCATAGGTATTTATGTTGATTTTTCTTACTTTATAATTTCGATGTGGGACAACTCACATGTGTATATTTAACAATATAAAAATGTGTTCGAATTACATATGAAGTGGATTTCTTTTGTCAAATTTCTCAAATTATATTTCAACATCAAGAAAAAAAGTGATACTAAAGTTTTTAAGTTTTAATTATACAAACAATATGTCAAGTTTCGTCAATTAGTTGCAATATTTGACATTCTATTTCTCGGTGTGGTTGAGGTTCTTAGATTAAAAATGATAGATTACCATTTTAATTCCGACGTATCACCGTTATAATAGAAACAACATTTAAAAGATTACAATAAAATTTTCAACAAAAAATATGAAATCCCAACCAATTTTTGTGGTCAATTGAAAAAGGGAATGAGACAGATGCCAAACCCTAATCGCAACCGCATTCTAATCCGCGCTCGTCTCCGCGACGTGCCCAGACGCATGCATGCTATATATACCTCTTTCCTAACCCGTCCCAACAGACTGTGTGCGCAGGCGGCGGCGATGGAGGAGGAGGTGAGCTCCACTAATTAAAGGATTTTCCAGAATTGGTTTCCTCTTTATGTGCTATATATAGACCGTGTCCGAACATCTCCCTCTCTCTCATTTTCTTTTTTTCAATGTTGTTCGCTTGTAATCTCAGTATTGACTAATCCAAAAAATGATCTATTTTTGTTAGAAAATTGATGTATTTTATTTAAAAATAATTATTGAACTATTTATTTATTTATTCATGGGTGGGGAACTGGGTTGCGTGAACCCTCTAGGCGTTTATGTTTAGAAACAGGAAATCGTACTGTATGATGACTCCGAAGCGATTTGAACTATTGTTTGTTAAAACACATGAAGGTTAGGATTCAGAATTTACTATTTACACCCCAAAAAAAGAAAATACATAAGTGGGTACTGAGTTTTTCATCCCTTTCGCAATTCATTCATCAAACGTCAAATTATTTTTTATGTAATTGAACTCTAGAATTTTGTAATATTAATGACTCCTCAATTTTATTTTATTTTTGCTTCAACGGATATAATATGATAAATTTATCCTCAAATGTCTTTCAAAAAAAATCCTAACGGTCAAATTGAATTAATTCCAGAACTCATTAGAAAAGTAAATGCAAAACCGTGCTGCGCACGGTCTAGCTAAGCTTGTTCGACATGAGGGTCGGGAGATAGTGTGGCTTGATAGTTTTCCTTCATGGCTTGTAGACATTGCTCACAGTGATCTTATGCTATAATTTCGTTTCTTTTCAAAAAAAGAAAAGTAAATGCAAAAGTTCAAAGAACAATTTTACATTATTCCAAAAACAACTAATAAGGAATTAAATTCAAAGCAAATAAAAATTTTGACTGCTACAATATGAAGTGTTTGAATAAAAGTTGCTTTTGGCAGAATAAATTAGTTGTAGGGTGGTGTGAGCTAATGTTTTGACCCTGATAAAGTCATCCATACTTTACCAGCTTTCAGTCCACTTTCTTTTCAACTTTGAGTAAATATTTTTGTGACCAAACAGAATTAGATGATGGAAAAGTGGACCTTTCGCAAAAAGTGATTACTTTTCAACATTTTCAAATATTTTTCTAATTTTGAAATAATTATAAATAAATAAAAATCTATTTTGTTATTTGTAATATATATTCATTAAAGATAAGGGTTTCTTCTTCTTCTTTTTTAAATAAGGGTTTCTACTTTATGAAGTAGCGTTTTTCTGCAAACAGTAAGTTTCTGACATGTATATTTCTTATCAGGTTATAATAAAAATGAATACTGTTTAGCTATTCGGAAACTCTTTACTGGTAAATTGACAATTAGTGTTTACAAATATTTGTAATTTAAAATGTAATTTTTTTAAAATAAAACCATGCTTGGTTTAAATATCTTTTTGTATGTGTTACGGTATATATTGAGTGTGTTTAGAGAAATTTTCTTTAATTATCAGCTTGCTCTATTGAAAATTAAGATTTTCATTTTCTTCTTAAAAAAATGTTTTATCTTTGAATATTTAATCTTGAACTAGATCAAATAAATTGGGTCACTAAAAATTGAAGTTATGTAATGGGCTTAGTGATTGGGTCACTATAAAAGCAAGTAGTCCAGGCCCATTTATGATTCAGTTTTAAAATAACGGGATTCGCGCGAAGGGCTGGCGCCAAACATGTTGACTTCTATAGGCGGCCAAGCTTCTTCTCTGCTTTCTCTGAGGACTTTCTTCAAACACTTTCCGGCTATTAAACCATCAACATTAAAACTTCGCCATTTTTCTGCCGCGAAAGCCTGTAGTATCTCACGCACCTCCGCCGCCACAGCTGGTACCCCCAATTTTGAAGCCTTGACCTCTCACCAAAAGCATCAAGTTCGTCTCTACATTGACTCCCTCCTCGAATGGAACCAGGTGTTACACATTATAGCTTTCACCGTGCATTTTGATTCCAGTTGTTAGATTTTACATGATGTTGATTCGAATGCCGTCGTCTTCGGATCTGCAGAAAATGAATTTGACGGCGGTGAAAGAGGAAAATGAGGTGATGGAAAGACACGTGGAGGACTCCCTGGCGATTATCGAACCCGTTCAGGATTCATATATGTTGCGCTGCGGGAATTCTTTCGAAAATTTGAGTGTTGTTGACGTTGGAAGTGGAGCAGGGCTTCCTGGAGTGATCTTGGCCATTGCATGCCCTAGTACTGATCATGACTCGTATTTATTCTCAGGGAAATTGAGTTGTTCCATATTTTTTCATTCTTACGGCTGATTTTCTGTTGCTTAGGATGGAAGGTGACTCTGTTGGAGTCCTTGAATAAGCGTTGCGTCTTCTTGGAGCATGTCGTTGGCCTCATTGGCCTGCAGAATGTTCAAATTGTACGCGATCGAGCTGAGGTGTGAATTTTCATGTCAACATTGAGGAATAATATCTCTACACCTCTGGCTTTGTTTTACGTTGTTTCATAGTTTTGTAGAATCAGTAGATTGATTCTTATGTCAAAGTGGAATGTGGTTGGTTAGTAAAATTTAATATTCTAGCTGTTTCTGTGGTATTGCTTACTAGTTGTACTAGTATTAATGAAGTATCAGAATCGATCTGTTTTTTGATGTTTCACTCAATTCGGGTGTATGCTCATATATATCCGATCTCTGTAGGACAGACAGTAGGACAAAACCTTGACTATAGAGAGAACTTTGACATTGCAGTTGCTAGAGCAGTTGCAGAAATGAGAGTACTGGGTAAATACTGGTAACTTATTTTCCTTATTATTTGGTTTGGGCCATCTATTGGTGTCTAACCGTTTTCTTTTCGCTGACATGAAGCTGAATATTGTCTTCCTCTAGTCCGTGTTGGTGGTTTGTTTGTGGCCGCAAAGGGTCATGATCCACAGGTATGCTAATTCAAATGGAGGATTTAAGTCCCTTCTGTTATTACCATCATTTATACAAAATTACAAGATCATTCCATTTTAGTTTGTCCTCCTATGGTTTCACTATTAGATGCTTAATTGATTTTAGAAGTGCGCATACATCTTTTACATGATTTTGTGTTGGCTTATGCATAAATGTAGAGGTATTTGCATCTAACTCTTGTATCTTATGATCTAATACATCCCTGTTGCAAACATCCCTTCCAGGAGGAAGTTGCAAAAGCTGAAAGAGCTATTCATTTGATGGGTGCTTCTCTCTTGCAGACATGTTTTGGTATGCATCTCTTATATTCACTTTCACTTTCTACTCTGTTATACTGATTGTATAACATAGAGCTTTAGAAGATTCTCGTGTTAGTCTCTATCTTTCCATTTATTCCTAAGGTATCCTTACTAAGTCCCTCTTGGGTTCTTGACCATTATTGACTTTATCTCTCTCCTGGAAATCCAATGACAGGCCTAAGGGAATCTATGAATTTGTAAAAGTATCCTAATACCTGTCATTTGATTAATGCAATAACTCCTGATAAATCCTAATACAATTGCCTTAAGCTAGAGCTGTTTTCCATGTCAATCTGAGCCATCAAATGTGAAGTGCAAAATCAATCTGAACTTGTGTAAACTGCTAACAAAATCTGGTACTGCAATTCAGTGGAGTCTCATAGCAAATTTGGACAGAGAACAGCCATTATATGCCTGAAAGATGGTCCGACCCCCAGAAAGTATCCTCGGGCACCAGGTATTCCTTCAAAGCTCCCACTATGATGTTGATATTAGGCCAGTAAGGTTTAATTAGTTAGCTATAATTTTATCATATTAACTAGTACCTTCTTGTGAACAAGACTCCTCTCTCATTCAACTGAGAAATACAGTGATGTACATCATATCTTGGATATATTTTGCTCTCTTTACTCACCTCGTCAATATATACTCTTGTGCACAAGTATGTACTTGTGTGTTTTTCTAATACCAGTCACATAAGACAAGCTTCTTTGGCATTTTACTTACATCCCCTTATGCATCAATGCCTGCAACATCATGAGATTATCTCTTTACTAGGAATGTTGCTTACTGCTTCATGCTGAACCCAAATTTGTTTTTGAGATGTATTATCTGCTTACATTTAGGCCTGGCAAAGACTTGGGTCGGACGGCATGAGGCGAGTCAAATGCATGCACTTAGGAGGTAATTAGGAGGGTAATTAGGGTTACTCAAAGTTATTAGGGATTCATAGGAACCTATATGACTTCATAGGAATTTTCATCTTTGAGGCAGACTGAAGCCTACCCAAAACTATACCTACATCCGCAACTGAATCACAACGCGTTGTTATCGAGTTGAGCCAAACATTGATAACGTCGAATGCAGCTTATTAAGCTCTGATTATGATCTAGAATAGTTAGTATCAAATCCTATTTTGTAATCATTCTAAAATTGCTATTATGCTATCTAGCTAGCTACTGTAGAGCCTTTCCTCCTTTTCTTCTTCTTTTAAAAGGTTCCCTTGACGATTAACTATTGCAGTTTGCCTAAATTACTTGAACGGTGAAAAGGTAGGTGTTGGAGTGTGGATTTTAAGACTAGTTTCTTTCCAGTAGTGAATTAGGTAAAACTACAAACTACTCAATTGCATGTTGGGAACTACTTAAAATATACAAGGTGGGTCTCGTATTTACTTTTTACCTTCCATCGCCTTTCACCCAGCGAGCGAATACCCCAAAAAGTGTAACGCACTCGGTCTGGTCCCTAATCTTTATAACACTGACATACTCACATGTCCACAACTAGTATCTCTTGTTGCACGAAAGAGTGCCACGTGTTAATAAAATTTATACACAACCAAATTTTGCTTAATTTCTTTTTGAATTTGAGAAGTGCTATTAACGTAAAAGATTTTCACCATTTAGATCCTTCGAAAGAACATCAAAATCCACAAAATGACGCATATTTTACATGTTTAGAAAATAACCAAGAATATCCATAAGCATACTGATATGTCTATACATTATGTATCATTGACATATAAATTATTCATTTATTCTTGGGTTATTGACGCCAAAATATATAAACTTTGAGTGTATTTTGGTTTTGCACATGAATTTTGAAAGTTGTGAATAAATATACAAATTGAAACATTGTTGTATTTTCTCCACAAATTGAATGTTGGTCAAAACTTATACATGATCAAGTCATATTCATTTTGGCCGAAATTCAATTTGTGAAAAAATTACAACGACATTTAAGTTCGTGTGTGAAATCAAAATAAACCCAAAGTTTGTGTATATTTGCACCAATAACGCTTAATCTTTTTATTTCGTTTCAAATATAATGACGACTCACTTGCTATAGTTTGTGTATAAACTTATAGATATATTAAAATATATCTATAACACTCTAATATTTGGTATGTATTATATAGATATGTCGGACTGTATACCAGCTTATAAGTAATACAAAACATAATTATACATGTATTAATGGACTATAAACTATCACAATTTCATCTCTACCATAAAATTAATAGACAAAAACTTATCTTGTAGAAGCCTAAAGTAAACGGCACCTCGTGGGATTCACTCGTAGTAATTAAATCCTCTAGTAAATCGATTCCATTTTTAGATACGCAGACTGAGCACATGAGTAGTAGTACTATATGTATGCCTCTGCATCCGACATGCCAAAGTTTAACTGGCATGACCAAAGTATTTGAGCATGTATGTAATGCATCGACCTTATTATGTCTGTCAGCTGAAAATAAGATTAATTCTAAAATATTATCATTCACTAATGGTACAACTCGCTTCTGCATATGTGCTCTCTTATTGCACTATATATTACTACTCCTTTTTGGGGCATGCCAAATCATACCTTTACACTCTGTAATGGCTTCCATCAAATAATAAAATATTTGAAATTTAAAAGTTTTAAATGATATTTTATGATTAGTGGAGTCATATATTATTTATGTTACCCCATTTTGGCTAAAGGCTTTTGCAGAAAAGCCCTGGTGGTTGGCCACCTTGCTGTACCATATTGGAGTCTCATTTGAGAAGATTGAATTATGATAATAAATATGCACGGTCTTCTAGAAGACTAGTCAAAAATATGTATCTTCACAACTTAGAAAATGTTCACTCTCGAAACCTAAATCTTAATAGAGTCATGCACATAGCATGTTAGCATTTTCTCAAACTCACTAATTTTTTATATAATTTAGAATATATGATCAAGATTATAAATTTTATAAATTAATTAAAAATTAAAGTCTTATTTATTAATTTCATTCCTACATTTGAAAAACGGAAAAAAAAATAATAAATTAGGCTTTGATTAATTAATTTTTTTTTTTTGGTTTTTTATATCTGAAAATTTCATGATTTGTCGGAAATTTTCTCTACAGCCCCAGCAGTGGCTAGAATATGGAGAAGTATTTTAGAAGAAAATAACATCATTTCTTAAGAAAATTATTGAAAAACTCAAATAAGTTAATAAATGACTTAACTTGACTATACAAAAAAAGAGAAATTGAATATAAAAATATTAGCAATGACCCTTTTTTATTCATTATTCTCTCTAATTCAAGTGTAGCTCCATCACAAAATAATAAATTATTCCTCAAAATAAATTCCTATCGTCCGCCACTGGTTAAAAAAAAATATAGAATTTGAACTTACGTCTTGTCTGTAATTAGTTAGATACGTTTTGCTTTTAGGCTTTGGATTGGCAAGAATTGACAACTACAAGTCTACAATACAGGAGCGTTGGAAGTTCATTAGCGTGCCCATTATGTGGATGGATGCTTATGCTCACACATTAATTACCATGACCATATTAACAGTCACAAGCACCCATCGTCATAATCCATGAAGAAAAAGAAATATAAAATAACAAAACCCATAAAGGAAACACTTTTTTTGCACTTTGTAATCACCCTTTCTGAAAGAAAGGAGTGTATCACATATTAATATATAGTTGTTAAATGAATATCTTATATAGGGAGGCATAATTTCCAGACTTTAATATCACAATCAAGAGCAGCACTGTAGAGAAGGCAGGTGTTTGATGATGGATTAGAACAAGTATGATCAAATGCAACCGTGATGCATTTGATAGGCCCTCGATGCCCTTCAAGAATCGCAAAACACGTATATGATGATTTCCCAATCCCTCTCCAAACCCTCACCGTTTGATCAGCAGACCCACTGCAAACCATGTGATCCGCCACAGCAGCCAAACACAGCACCGGCTTCACATGCCCCCTCAGCGCAGCCACTGCCGCCATCACACCTCCACCGTCGGTCCTCCACGCGCATATCAATGTATCTGAGGCGCCGGAGTACAAGACCATGCCGTCGGCGCTCATCGCCAAGGTATTGATCCCGGCCTTGTGCTTCATCAATGTAGCATCCAATGAGTAAGCCTTCTCCCCTTTTCTCCTCTTCCACACCTTGATCTTCCCGTCGGAAGACCCCGTGTAGACGGTGCCGTTGCCCGAGAGGGCGATGGCGTTGATAGCGTCGTCGTGCGCGTCCGCGACGGACTCGAGGCATTTGAAATCTGTAGTCCGCCATATCTTAAGAGTTCTGTCCCATGAAACTGAGTAGAGCAGCGACTCGTCTTTCGAGAGGGCTAGCGCCGATACGGCATCGACATGGTGGACCCACGTCGACGTCTTGTGCCGCCGGATCCGGACGTGGTTCCCGGGCAGCAGGAGCTTGATCGCTCGATCGCTCAGAGTTGGGAGCGTGGCGAGCTGCGTGATTCTCTGCTGGTGGTTGCCGGTGGCGTGGTCAACTTTCCAGACTCGGATTTTGTGGTCTTGATGGGCGGTGATGAGCTTGTCGGAGGAGGCTACGATGGCCTTCACGGCGCCTTCTCCGGCGGCGATCATGGCCTCGTCTGGTAAGGTTTGGTGGTATGGTAGGGAGGTTAGGCCGGCTCGGTGGATTTGGCCGGCTGAGGAGCCGATGAATAGGTGCTCCCCGGCGAGGGCGAGGGCTGATGTGTAGGAGCTGTGGCCCTTGAGAGTGCCCACGCAGTGGTGGCGGAGCGGTGGCGAGGGGAAGCTAGGCTGCCGGGAGTTGGGGGATGGTGATGAAGGGCCATCAATTCTTGAGGTGCAAGTTTGGTCATCACTTGGCCACATTTTGATTTGGGGAGGAACATGGAATGTGATTACATTGAGAGAGAGAGAGAGAGAGAGAGAGGTAGAGAAGTGTAAGGGAGTGAGCTGATTTTAAGGTGCAAAGAATGCCTGAACTTGTTTTCTAGTGTTATGTTTTATTGTTATGGCATGTATTATGTAATATATATAATACATATATATTTAATATTACGTGTGTACGTCATATAGATATTTAGTGGAAGCATAATAATAATTAAGGTTAGAGTGCCCTTTTTTTGGTTTTGAAGGTATGGTTAGGGTTTCATGCACTTCTATGTATCATAATGAATATTTAATTAATCATGCACAAAAGCTCACTTATTTTAGTTGGTTAAATCAATTATGTGATGAATAATTAAAGATTTATCTAAGATTAGTACGTCTAAATATTATAATCATTAATATGTGTTGTTTCAACTGCATGAGTAATGCATATTGGCTCAATATATATAAGTGTAGTAATAATTTGCTATATAATTACACTTTATTGTTAATTAAGATACTGCAGTATATACGATTGGGATGCAGGAATCACATGTGAATAAATAATCAAAACTATCATTTTCATTTCAATTTCTGTATTTTTTCTAATAGTTTGGTAGCGAAATCACTAATCGCATAAGAGGCCAAAAGCTTGGTAATAGTTGTTCCCTACGTCAATTTATATTTTGATCGAATTTTCAATGGTGATACAAAACATAGGGTAAAATATCAGTTGCAATAAACAAAGGTAATCTGATTTTTTTAGGCACAATGTATACCTGCTCACCTTTAGTAATCAATATAGATCAACTTAAATATGATATATATATATATATATATATATAGAGAGAGAGAGAGGGGTTTAAATAATAACTTATATTTAAAAATAAAAATGAATAATTATTTTCAGTCGTTAAATTATGAAAATCTATAGTGAATGTATCTCTTTACTGACTGAGTGTAACACCATAGTTTCAATCTCACAAGGAGCGGAAATTTCATTTTTTTTAGTGCAATTAATTTCACTATTATGATAAAAATAAATTTTTACATTACCTCACCTCCATATATATATAATCCATTAATGGTGCCATCTGGCCTTCATAAAGAGTGAGTTGTAAAATTTGAATATCATTGTTCTTCTCTTTCATAAAATAAATAACTATAGTTTGTACATATGTAGACCGACAATGCAATACTTGTTGGATAAAATAATGCTAACTTTTATAGACAGAAAGAATTTTAGAAATTATACTCTTATATATCATGTTTGCTACTCGATTGTGGAAAACAAAGCCTTTTCCACTTCCCTGAGTATATCTTGCTATCATATTTCGTTGTCCTCCCCTCTCTCTTTTTCAGGTGCAATTTATGTTTTACTTACCTTCCTTGATCCTAGCTACACCAATACATACCACTTGTGTTTAATAATGCTAATATTATAAAATAGTACATAAAATGATAATGTTTTTTTTTTTAAGATAACAACGAACTAAATATCAAGTCGATGTGTCCTTGGTGGCAATCTGCATTAGCCATCCAGGAAAGCAGTCCACCCAATCCATCTTGGTAGGAACGTCTTTTGCAAATTGGGCTAGGCTATGAGCAGCTTGATTAAGAATTGGAAAACCAGACATCTTAAATGAAGGACATGATCATATCAATTTAAGAAGTCTCCATTCCTATGCTCTCCAATTTAATTAATTTGCATTGCAAATTGTAATCTAGATTCTACAAGGAGAGAAAATCTCAATAAGTTATACCAAACTGATTTAGAATTCGACCAAATAGATCAATATGTATCTAGAATATATGGTTTAGATTTCAGGATTCAGAAATAACTATTTTACCATTCCCAGTAGGAAAAAGAAAATGGTACTACTGTTGAATTGTGGTACCGTATGCCCAATCCATGACCATGCATTATTAGTCTTCATTAATGTTCATAATTATTTTGACTAAGTTGTGACAATTGAATACCTAATATATTCCACATCTCATTGTCTCCATCACATGCTAACTTCACTATAACTTGCAGACTGCTGATTGCTGAGTCATTGCCCTCTTTTAGTCCCTGTAGTTTGCAGAAGGCACCATACTTGCAATTTAACCAATATATACTAACAATATTTTCCTATATACACTAATACAATAAGTATATACAATATGCCTCTATATGGACTTTTTATGTATTATAATCATGTTTTTATGACAATCGTAGATCATACAAAGATCAATGATTTAGCTCGTGGCGGAGCCACCTTATGCCCAGAAGGGGCAAATGCCCCCCTCCCCCTCCCGTCCTCTTAGATACTCGGTCTTGGTGGAATTCTTTGTCTTTAAATAATACATTGATCTTGAATTCAAACACAATTATTTGAAACTTTATTAAATAAGCTAGTTGATATAGGTGAAAAATTAAAGGCATTGTAGCTAGGTTGATAGAATGGGTTTAAACATTAGGATTGACCAAGTAACAATCCTCACCGAAAGTAGACCTCGAGGCCTAATGCATCTTATCCTACATTTAGTTAAGATTTCCAGAATCCCTAGTTTCCATTTTCCATAATTACTATTACAAGCAATCTTCATTAATCTCACATCAACATGTGCATTTTCTGGTTTGCCTTTATGAGTGAATATGGTGGGGTAGATGAGCAATTTGGGATATGCCTCCTATTCACTCTTCCAGTTATTTTTGTTTGGATTCTTCCTCTCGAAGAAATAACATTAATACCATAAAATAAATGACCTGGTCCTGGGAGTCAGCACCTCTGCACGTGAGTCGTGGATCAAGGGGTAGAAGGGCTTGCTATCTATTCATGTCGGCCCATTGCGTAATTTTTTCCTTAATAATTGGGCTTACTGGTGCTTGTTTACTTTTATATACAAAACCACACCCCTCCAATTGCGAGTTACTTAACCAACTTGTTCAAGAGCTAATAAATCGAGTAATGTTTAGGTCAAGCTTGATATATTTATGTCACGAGTTTTACTAAATGAGTTTGAATATTTTTCTATTGAGCCAAAATTCAAATAACTCATGAGTAGATAAATTCATTTAGTGTTGTATTGAATAGTGGGCTGTTATTTGTATATCTTACTCTAAAAGCTAATTTTAAACTCGCGCCATGACTGGACGAGAGAGAATAGATATGAAAAGTCACCACTAAGATAACAAAATAAGGTTACTAAAAACTTAAGACTCGCCTTTAAAAAAGTTTATACTTGTAATTAAAAAATAAATTCTATACTAACTTTTTGAATTTTCTGTTAGGGTTTATATTCTATGTTGAGATTTCACCTAATAAAATTTCAAATTTTCCATGGATTTAATGAAAATTAAAGTTCCGATAATAAAAAAAATCACTTGGTTAAGGGAAAACAAAAGTTTTAGCTCCGCCAACATAAAAATGATACTCCATTTGTCTATAAAAAAATTGTCACATTGTGGACGATACAAATTTTAATAAAATAGTTGGTAATGTGTGAGTGGAATAAGGATCTCACTTTAAATGTGTGGTAAGCGTTATGAGTTCTGCGAGCTCTACTACTATAAATGGTATGTGGCAAAAAATTTGTGGACGAATCGAAAAAAAAATATTATGACAATTTTTTTGTTGACAGAAAGAGTATGTAACTAAAGAACACCTTATAGATGATGGGGCCCAATTTAGAATCCGATCTCATATCAATCTAATACTATAATTTATTTGAAAAAAAAAAACATACAAATGAATATACCTGTTGTGTGTGTGTTGTGTGTGTTTGTTATGTGTGTTGTATGTGTGCAATGTGTGCATCGTGTTTGCGATGTTGTCATGTGAACTATGTGTATGTTGGTGTGTAATTTTGTATGCAGTGTGTGTATTGTGTGTGTTGTGTGAGTAGTATGTATTTGAGAGATACTCAATTTTATATTTATTTGGATTTTCAAATTTTTACTTTAGCTATAGAATTCAAATTGTGGAATTGAGTATATTTGGAATTGAAAGCTCCAATTTCAAATCCAAACTTCAATTCGGTGATACCAAACGTACCCTAAACTTATTTTTTGTGAAGTCAAACTTTACTCCTTCATATTCCGGAATAAATAAAACTCTGGGTTCCTCGAAAGCCAAATAAATCAGCATTTTGTTATATTGTGAAAAGACAATAATTTAATTCGTGTAGAAAATATAATTAATACAAGATAGAATATAATGTAAAATAGAGAACCTCAGAATATAAAGAAATTAGTTTTGAGGACGGAACAGAACAATAAAAAAAAATGTTTGCAGATTTATGTGCTTCTTAGTACTGAGACATATGGGCAATCTGAATCTTTTTTGTTTTTTAAAATTAAACTCAAGATTTCCTGAATTAGAAAATAGAAAGAAAAAAAAAAGGAAAAGAATAATTATTTACAAGCATGCACGTTACATTAGATTTTCCAGACTCTTGCACTTGTACCAATTCTATGAACTATTGCAATCACCAACTCTTAATAAAATTAACAACAATAAAATTCAACACAACGTGAGGAGCTCAATCTTTAGTAAAATACATTTCTTTCTCTTATGTCCACGAACGTGGATGCTACCATGACTCTTTGCTCTTCACATAGATCACATAGTTCATTATACTTAGTATCTAATTACTAAAAAACTTAATGCATTATATACTTAGTATCTAATTACTAAAAACTTAATGCATTATCAAACTATATATATCAAGATAGAATTCATCATCTCACTAGCTTGCTCAACCCAAAAAAGATGATGAGACTATCATCATCACGTTACATTTTGCCCTTGCTAGCTGCCTTACTTTCCCTCCACCCAACCATCATCTCTGCGTTCGACTACGGCGACGCCCTCGACAAGACTTTGTTGTTCTTCGAGGCACAACGGTCGGGTAAACTACCCACGAACCAACACGTAAAATGGCGCGGTGATTCGGGCCTTGGTGACGGTTATGGTCAAGGGGTTTGTACCTTAGACTTCACACTATTTTATCTTTTTTAGGGGGCGTGAAAATACGAGTAAGTGCATAAACATAAACACGTTTTTTCTACATGAACAGGTGAACTTGGTTGGAGGGTACTACGACGGCGGAGATCATGTCAAATTCGGGCTGCCCATGGCGTTCGCTACCACGATTCTATCTTGGGGCGCCGTTGATTTCAAGACAGAGTTGGTGAAGTCCAATCAAATGGGACCCACTTTGGAAGCCATCAAATGGGGCACTGATTACTTCATAAAAGCACATCCTCAGCCAAATGTTCTTTGGGGACAGGTACAACATTATATCATAAGCTTGTCGCTTCACCAACTAGGCTGCCTAGAAGGCAACTTTACAATTACTTTTTTCCGAATCTGGCTATCAGGTCGGAGACGGAGTGTCGGACCATTACTGCTGGGAGCGCGCTGAGGACATGACGACGCCTAGGACGGCGTACAAGCTGGATGCCGAGCATCCGGGGTCGGACCTCGCCGGGGAAACCGCCGCTGCCATGGCCGCCGCCTGCCTTGCCTTCAAGCCTTACGATTCCGCCTACTCCGATCTTCTGCTAGTGCATGCTAAGCAGCTTTTCTCATATGCAGACAGATTCAGAGGCTTTTACCATGATTCTGTTCCATCTGCTAAGCAGTTCTACACATCAACTGGTTATTCAGTATGTGTTTGAATCCATCTCCCAGATTATTTTTTGCTTCAAAAATGTTGTGCTTCTTGAACTGACTATGACAGTTTTGCATCGTAGGATGAGCTGCTGTGGGCTGCCACGTGGCTGTATCGCGCTACGAATGACGAGTATTATCTGAAATATGTCGTCGAGAACTGTGAGTCCTTGGGTGGAACTGGATGGGCTGTGAAGGAGTTCTCTTGGGACAACAAGTATGCTGGAGTTCAGATTGTTCTCTCAAAGGTAGTGCCCATCTTACAAAAATGGCTCTTACTTTCCTACTTATAAGGTAAAAATAGTTGTAAAACAGTTACCTTGTTGGTCTGAAATGTGTGTAGGTCTTGATGGATGGAGGTGGAGGAGCATACACTTCCACACTGCAGCAATACCAAGCCAAGGCTGATTACTTCACCTGTGCATGCATGCAGAAGAACGACGGCTACAACGTCCCCATGACTCCTGGTTAGTAGCGTCAGCATCTCGATTTTATCATTTCAACCATATTCTTACAGGAAAAATCCATCCTTCAACAATGTTATGGTTCTCTTTTAGGTGGACTGCTCTATCTACGTGAGTGGAACAATCTGCAGTATTCTGCGTCTGCTGCATTCGCCGTTGCTGTCTACTCTGAATATCTTGCAAAGGCAAAAGGCGTAGTGAAATGCCCGGAAGCCCAACTCCAGCCTCAAGATCTCCTCGTATTTGCCAAATCACAAGTATATATCTGATCATCTTCTTCTTCATTATTTTCTACTGAATTTGCTACTGAGATCAATCTGTGGGGCAGGCTGATTACATTCTTGGCAAGAATCCCAAGAACTTGAGCTATGTAGTCGGCTGTGGCGACAACTATCCGGTCCATGTTCATCACAGAGGCGCGTCTATAGCCCCCATTTCCCTTCTCCGTTCTGTAGTGGGATGTGTTGACGGATTTGAGACGTGGTACAAACGCCCAGAGGCCAATCCTAACATCATACATGGAGCCCTTGTCGGCGGTCCAAATGCCAACGATGATTTCGTAGATGATAGGTCTAATTATGAGCAGACTGAGCCAACATTATCAGGCGCAGCCCCTCTTGTAGGCCTATTCTGCAAACTCCACAGCCTACCTGGAAATTCTGCAGGTAAATCGACCCCTTGTTTCTTTTCTAGAGACGTTGGTTTCGTGTGTTTCAATGGAATATGTTTGACTCAATTCGCCTTGTTTTTGCAGATTCGTATAAGCAAGAACCACGAGAGCCTTCCACTCCTTACCACAAGCCACAAGGTCACTTGCAACTTGCTAAAGCATGTTGATGCTGAGAAATTTCTGCTTTCTTGATTTCTCTGAATCAATAGGAATATCAGTTTGAAGAAAAAACACACACAAATGCACATATAAACATACAATAAGAAAAGCTAGAAAAAACAACAGTTTCTCATCTGGGACTTTATACATATGATATGCTTTTCATCATAAAACATCATCTAATCCCCTTTGCTGCTTACAGGATCATCTCCCACATATACACCAGCCCCTGAACCCAAATCAGGTGAAGAACTGAAACAAAATCTCCATTTTCACATTCACACACACACACTCACACTCTTATAAATTGACAACAAATTATGGTTCTTGTAGACACCCCCATCGAGTTTCTTCACTCAATCACAAACACATGGACTGTGGGAAAAGTAACGTATTACCGGCACAAGGTGATAATGAAGAATGTTTCGCAGAAGCCAATTGCAGAGATGAAGCTCTACTTGGAAAATCTGACGGGATCGCTCTGGGGTCTCATTCCGACAAGAGAGAAAAACATGTATGAATTTCCACAATGGCTCAAGGTGTTGAATCCTGGCTCTGAATGCAGTTTTGTGTACATTCAAGGTGGTGCCCAAGCCAAGATTTCTCTTAAGAGCTACCACTAATCTTTAACGCATTTCAATTAACAAATAACTGGCGATCTTATATACAAATATGTATGACGAACAGATTAATTTGATTTTTGGGCCTCTTAAGTCTTGATTATTTATATTGTAACAGTTCAATATTTGTTATACTTATTTATTATCAGTTGTGTTGAATTATGAGAATCCTTGTTTGATGTTATTGTGATTTTGTAGGAAAAAGAAAAAGCCTTGGACTTACTATATCTTATTTAGTTCAAATTGGACATTCCACAGGCAAATTATTGGTCTGAGACAATTTATAGGATGAATGTGGTATCTGCTATAATAGACTGCATTAGAAAATTGTAACTCACATCGACACAAAACAAGTCATTTACCGTGATCCCATTCCCTGCCCTCCATAACTCTCAAAACAAGCTTCATCTGCGCTGCTCTCACCTCCAACTGTTTAACGTAAAGCTGTAGCTCATCCACTCTCAGCTTGTTCCACTCTTTCGCCCCCTCCACCCCTTGCTCTAATTCAAACACCTCTCCACCATCTATCAACATCCTCTCCCCCATCGTCGCCCCACTCCAATTCAACATCCCCTCTTCACTCTCCTTGTTGGGTGGGGCTTCAAGAAGGTCCTCTCTTTCCCTTCATTCTCTTTGCTCTTGTTGTTTTCATACTCATCTTCAGCCTCTCCTAATCTTGTCCTGCAGCCGAGTCCTTGTGATATCGTGATTTAATAATCTTATTATATCTCATTTAGTTTACCAAACAGGTCCTTATAATTAATTGTCGTGATATAGCGAAAATCCATTATAGAAAATAATCATGTGCAAACATTATTTGTTCATACGATGAGCACGGTATATTTCATTATACTTAATTGCCATGATATTACTATTCCAATTAAAATACTAATCGACTCAACATTAGCTTGATACGACATTATCAATATCAACATCTCCATTAAATGAGAGGGGTAGTTTAGTCCTTGCAAATGTATACAGATTGCCTTTGCAACCCTTTGCGGTTACACCAAATCCTACATAATCTCCGCAATATTTATTTGCCAAATTCCACTCATTTTTCGTAGATATCAACTACTCCACGTTTCATTCTCTCCCTCTCTCTCTCTGCCAAGAAATTAAAAAAATGGACGGTGGCTCGTGGGCTGATCAGTGGGACACGGCCTCGGATCCCACGCCGGAGAAGAAGAAGAGCGGGGGCGCCGCCGCGTATGGGAAGAAGGTGGGGGAGAAGACGAAATCGGCTGCCGCTACCGGCGTCAAGAAGGTTAAGGAAGGGACTTCTGTGGGATTTCAGTGGATCAAAGAAAAGTATCAGAAAACCACTAAACGTTGATTGACTTGTTTGTTTTGTTTTGTTTTTCCAAGTATACGTACAACTTTTCATCTGGAATAAAATTCACTGATTGTGTGAATTGGTGCATATTTGGTCTTGCTTCAGATTGCTGTTCCTTTCTTCTCTCTCTTTCTCTTTGAATTTGCAGTATTATTTTTTAGTATTGGTATTGACTGCGTTGGTGGAATATTTGTGCCGCCGATGCAGGAATTTTGAAGATTTCTCCACGTCTTATTTTTGACACAATCAAATATCTAAAATCCAACCATGAAATTATATATATTTTAATCCAGTTTCAACTAGTCACAATCATGATTTTCCAATCCTACATGTTCTGAAATTCCATTTACTAAAGTATTTTTTTGTATCACATAAGTCGAACTTGATTATTCATAGCCACTATTTATTTATTTTTTGTATATTTTAAAATTATTAATTTCGACAAAACATTCAAGCCAATGGCATCTAAATAGAATGATGGCCCATAACTGTTTTCTTATAAATCGTAGGCCCATATGAACTTTATCCATTCATGAATTTTCGAGCTTGAAATCCATAAATGGATCTAGGATATATACGAGAAGAAAATAATAATAATAATAATAATAATAATAATAATAATAAAATTATTATTTTATTCTCATAGCCCCTAATTAAATACCTAATAAATTATTTAGAAGTAATATATACAATCCTATTTTTTCTCGCAAATAAATATTTTCATATAGCCACCTGTAGAAAAATCGTAGAAACTTCAAAATCCGCAAGCCAACAATCTCCTCCCTGATTTAAAGTAGTCCGCAGGCCAATCTCCTCCCTTGATTTAAGAAGGAGAATTGCTGCCAGTTCTGGAGTTTCTGCCAGAGAAGAAGTGATTGTAGAGTAAATATAAATTTTCGGTTACAAACATTGTTTATTCAATCAAGTGCTGCGGAATTTTTGTAAGAGAAGAAGAGGAAAAGAAACAATAATTGTCGACGGATTTTCTGAAATTTCTGAGTTTTGTAGCCTCCTGTGGCGGCTTTTTTCTTGTTATGGGAGGGCTTGAGATAAAAGTTCCCAATATGGGAACTTTTTTTTTTTAAGTTCCGAAACTAGGCAAAACGTTTGATTATCAAGCGTCTTGCTTTAAGTTGGACGCTTGATAATCAAGCGTCTACCCCTGATTCTTTAAATATCCCAAATCCAAGTATTGTTGTTTAGTATTGTTGTTTAGTATTGAACTTAATGTTAGTATTGTATATTAATGAACTTTATTATTTAGTCTTGTAGAAAATAAGCAATAAACATCAATAAGTTCCGAAAAATCACTAAGTACTA
>JAYDZE010157232.1:0-22212 GCA_034509125.1 Monilaria moniliformis | reverse complement strand
AACAGACGTTAGTGCTACTTGAATTGTAATATATTATTTATTTTATTATAAAAAACATATTTGAGTATTATATTTAATTTTTTTTTCGCCCCCTCTATTTTTTTTGTGTGGATCCGCCACTGCCAACAATTAAATTGTTTGTTTTATTCCATTTCATTTCATTACAAATCCATACCATTCTCATCCAAATACATTCCTCCATACCAACAATATCAATTGGAGCACAAAACATTTTCATTTCTCCGATCATTATTGCAGTATTATATATAATAATACAAGTACGAGTATAGTTTGTTATTTGAGTTAATTTTGGAAACTTTATAGTTATCTATCTTAAACAGAGGTCCCATACATTGATACATTGTCATTATATTGTACAAGGCCAGCTAACATTATTGTATAATTGCATTAGCCATATAAAGTCTCAATAGTAACTATTAGGTTGATATGTATCACTTTATGTTGTCAATTGGGCCATATTCTACACATTATTAGCTCGATCAACATCTATGAAATTCAACTCAGTTATCTTTATCACTTACTTGATCATAATTTTTGGGGGTTTAATTTTCTTGGAATTGGATTCAAACAAAAGGGTTTTGTGGTCACTTAATTTAGTACTACCATTATTTAGAATATATGTTAAGTATATATATTCTTAAGCATATGAATCTTGAGAGAGAAAATAGATTAAAGATAACGATTTCTTAATTTTGATTATGTCAATATAATTAATACTTTATATGGTAAGTTGGGAGTGATTATGATGCAAAAATTGTGAGATTTAATCAGTTAGATACGCTTCAACTAGTGTAATATGTTTTATTTATTTTCCATAAAAGTTGCGGCGGCTTAGGGGGAACCTAATCAAAATTATGGGGAATATTTAATGAGCATGAACAATTTATTAGTTTTAGTACTCTATCGAGACAGATTATGTTTTTATAGAATTACATGACGACTGCATTTTTTTTCAATTTCAAACGGTATCATGATTATTAATTATGTGGCCCCTAAAATTATTATAACGACATGTCAATGTATGTAACATCATACATATATATTATCATATAATGTACAATCAATTAGTACATGGAAAAAAATTTATGTCCCCAAAATATAATTTTGAACAAGCTTTATTCACTCAGTTATTCAACCAATTCATCATAGTACTTAGACTAAAGCATCAATTATAACATTATAAAACAAAATATTACTAGGAAAACATAAACAATATAATATCCATAATCTTCAGTAGTTAGATAATTTTAATATTATATTTATATAGATGCAGTTAATGTAAGAAGATGCTATATTTATATAGATGCACAACATGTATCATGTGATTCATAAATTATCATTGTATTATGATAAAATGATTTCTGAATTTCAATCAGTATATTACCACAAACTCAATCTAGTAAATTTGTAAATCATATCATTAAAATATCGAAGAAATATCATCAATTATAACATAATAAATATGATTAGAATTGGTGATTCATAATTGTTATTATACAATCTTTGTAGTATATACTAATAGTCATTATTCAAAGTCAGAGCAATTCATATTATTAAAGTTATTTATGTATATTGTGTCAATATTTTTTCTGCCACATTCAATGAAAAGTCAGCGTTTTGCTTCAACATAATCAGAATACTTGTAAACAAGTGAGCACAACACAATTAAAATGTTAAAATCAAATAGAACAGTTTGCTCTTAATTCATAAATCTTCAAAACGTCAACAAGTTCATTGCTGCATGTTCGTAATACACATACCAATCACAATAACCATTTAATATTAGTTGATTATTAAAAATCTGTTTCAGCCATCCACAACTCAATCATAAAATTCAGCCAGACCTCTATTATTCACGTGCCACATTAGTACCTCAAAATTTATCAGAAACACCAACAACTCATCCACAAAATTTCAGTCATACCTCTACACTTTATGGTCCCGCCATTTACTTCTTTAATTTATCCTTTCTATTGATCTCCAATTTCATATATCTGTTTAAATTGTGATATTTTTAAAATTAAAGCGAATGATTAAAATTTCAAAAATTAAATAATTAAAATTTCATTAATTACCAAATTGAAATAAAAAATGTACATAATTACAATATAAAAACTGCATATCGATCACGTACATAAATCATAGTTTGCATCCAAATTGTTCGACTAATGCTTCGTGTCTTTGGCGTTGGAACTCTGGCATTCCTGGGGTGTCTTGGACAACACTTTGCACTAGACATTGTGCATATTGCTTTACCTATCATACCTATTTTTTGGACATGTCGGGAAATTTCTCCTTGATTGCGGTTCCACCACTCACCGCTGCCGGAGCCTTCCCTATGCCTTCCGCTTCGCCGTTTTATGACCCATCGGACGGCTCCCACTTGGCGCCGGCTCTGTGTGCATACTCTCATCCATCCCAGAATGAAATCGACGAAATTGGCTTCCCCGCTAGTTGAGTATTGGTTGGAGACGAAGATCTTCGTTATTTTCGCACGAAATTCAGTACCGCCGGTGAATTTCGGATTGCATTGAACAGTTTCACACACATCCTCGTATCTAAAATGCTTTTATCATCCTTATAAAAGGCTCTGAGGGCCTCTTTTCGAAGATCATCTCAGCTTGCGCTGCATGGCCATACCTACTGCAAATTCTTGATGTAGCCGATGAATTTGAAGATATCTTTATGTACCAGGCCCTAGTGCTTGCGAAGATGGTCGTAATCCCGCTCCAGTGCCTCGTCAAGTTTCATTCTGTTGTTGTATTTTTTTTTGCGATCATCTACTTGATAACTCTTACCCTTTGCTGGTTGCTGATTAGCAGGTTTTCGGAGATATCGACGAAGATGCGTGCCACTAACTTCGTATCCTCCAATGAGTACATTTGACAACCTTTGGCCGGATACCTCGTCGATGTCATTGTCAACGACGCGGATCCTCAAGAGCCCAAGTTGACTTTTATTTGAGCCCGTAACCAGAATAGATTGAGAATTATCCAAATTTCATGAGGCCGGCTTGTTTGGATCCAATTTTTTTTTTATATATATAAAATTGTATGATGTATTGTTGTTGCCAATTTGGGTCGAGATTGAAATTTAGAAAGAGATTGTTTGATTTCATTGCCTTTGATTTTAGAAAAATAGGAAGAAGAATGAATGAGTTTGGATGAATTGGAACAAACCTAAACTAAACGGCTATAAACGTTAATATTAAAAACAAAAAATTAACGCCAAGAATCAGCATTTTCAAAAGAAAAAATAATTAAAATAAAATTTAAAACACCGAAAATCGGTGACAAGGGTTTAAACCATAAACCCTAAACCCCTAAACTAAACGACTAAAAACGGTAATCTCAAAAAATAAAAATAAAAATAAACAAAATAGCGACGATAGAGGGACGCAAGCGAGGCGCGCGTGTCGTGCACGCGCCATTTTGATTGGCTGAGAGTCGCGAGGGCGGTTGGATCTGCACCGCAGACCGCAACAGCGGTGTACGCCGCAGCTTGCGAGCCGACTACCCCAGCCAACACAGCTTTTATCCGCCGCACCACAACCCAGGCCCTACTTCCGGCTGGGTTGCGAGTGCCCTAAACCTCATTCGCCAAGAACTCACTCTGTGCCGCCCGCTGGATTCATACGGCGATGAGAAACCAAAGAAAAAGCTCCCATCGTAATCGGCTTCAACATCTTTATGATCTTATTGGTGATTTTATGTTTGTATAAAATGGTAAGTGGAAAAGAGGCAGATGGCGGCAGTGGTAAAGACAAAGGAGAAAGGGGAAAGCCTTTCAGCTAAAACTAAAGCTAAGCTTACAATTTGGATCTCAAGGAATTGTCGAGGTCTGGTGAAGGGCACATTTGGGATTGCGTACAAGCCAGTTTGTGAAGGGCACGTGAAGATGGGTTCAAAGTGAAATATTTTAGTCACTTTTGATAAAAGTAACAAGTTTGATAGTCACACCTTCTTAGCCCATAATAACATTTGTTTTATAGCTAGGTATGACAATTTTTGACATGACACGAAAATACGATACGAACACGCACGAAATTAATTGGTTAATGTCAAATCTTATCGGGTTTGTATCATTATCAGTTCGACTCGATAACGACACGATAATTCCGGGTCGGGTTCGGGTTGAGTTCAGATCGGATTTGGATAATACGTTAATAATTAATATTATTATTTAATTATTTTTCTAATTTTGTACTATTTTCATTATGATTAATTTTTAAATTTTTATTACTTTAATTAGGGTTAGATCGTGTCGATTGTAGTGTCGTGTCGAGTTCGTATCGTTATCATGTTGTTAACATGTCGTTATCGTGTCGCTAAAGGTTCGAGTCATGTGCGGGTCATGTTCGAGTTTGAATGTAGCAGGTCGGGTTCGTGTTCGGGTTAAGGATTTTCTTAACAGGTCGAGTTCGAATTTGGCCTTATCGGATTGGATTATTATCAGGTCGACCTGATAACGACCAAACCCGCACGATTTGCCAGGCTTATTTATAACCACTTTGTAGAGAATACGCGAGTCCAAATCGTAATATAAGCAATTATTTTAAAAGATCTTTACTGCCAATATTAATGGGATTTTCGATTTATGACTTGGCTAGTTAATTGATTATTTCTATCAAGTATTAACCAGTTGATGGCTACTTTTTAACTATTAATTGATTATATATCTTTTATCGTGTAATTTACTGCAAATTTTTTTATTTTTTCCCCAGTTTCCTACATACACCGTAGAATCTTTATGTATAAGTAGAGTTCTTTATTTTTTTGAGGGGCTATAAGTAGAGCTTTTTTTTTTTATCACGGTTTTATACTAGTTGAATGCTAAACATGACATATCTAAGCTTCTTACAATTTCCAATATGTTCATTACATGGTAAAGTTACACAATTAAATATGACTGTATATATATTACTTGTATATCTCTTCCAACTTGAGAGGTTCATAACCTTAATAATAGTTCAAGTTAAGAAGTTAATAAATATAAAATAAAAGGGAACAAAAAGAAAGTAAGAAAAAGAAAGGCACCGACCACCCACAACCACAAGGGGAGGAGGAATATTAGGTTGTGGTGAACAGCCAGCGCTTTAAAATCGCACTTTGAGAATCTCTAATCTCGACTTGACTACTCGAAAATTGCAATTTAATTCAATTATTTAAGAAAAAATCAGTACTTAAAAAGGTAAATACTTCTCAATAAAGACAAAGTAAATACTGATCGATTAAGAAGAGTATTCATTTCACGGAAACAATAATAATTCTGGCAAAAGCTAATAATCTCTGCAAATATTTTTGGGCTGTTAGCCGTTCATTGTGGGCACACATATTTAGGGTGCGATTACTCCTTGTAATTGGATATTTGAAAAGTTGAATTCCACTTGTTATTATTAAATCAACTAAAACAATTTATTTTATGTATATATAGGTTTGGCATTATTTGAGTCAAATCATCTTAAACAAGCTTTACAAATATATATTACTCATGAAATTTATTCTTCACTTTATTGAAAAAATTAGAGTATAATATCAGAAACTAGAAAGATTTAGGAGTTGTGTAAACTCAAGATCAGATATAGGTTAACTATCAAAATGAGAGTCAAAAAATGAATTAAGCCGATTCTAAGGTTAGACTGATATAGAGCTACCAATTTATTCTAGACCAAGCCCATCGCACAGAGCTTTGCATATTATAATTTTTCGTTGCCCAAAAAAATAAAAAGATCCAAGTGATCCACTCTCTGATTATTCGAGGGACGAAACGAGATAACAGCAAGGAAATGGCATTTCAAATATGGAGAAGAAAGAAGCTACATAACATGAAACAATAGGAATTTAGGAACATAAAGAGATCATAAACCTGTCACCTCTTCTTTGGGAGGGAGTTTCCTCCGTTGAGATCACATTTTGCTGAGATCAATTCCGGCCTTCTTAGCCACTGCATCGAGTCCATTCTTCTCGATGGTCTTTATAGCTTTGGTTGACAATCGCAACTTCACAAAGCGCTTTCCGGCTTCCCACCATATCTTCTTATACTGCAGATTAACAAACTGCCGTCTTATTGTCCTGTGGTTTGAGTGGGAAACCCTGTTGGCCTTGTTTGGTTTTTTCCCGGTGAAAGGACAGATTCTTCCTGTAATACAAACGCGAGCAGTTTGAAACATATATAGCTGTGAAAAAAACACTAATATCGTATGACAGAAAGAAAACCTATAGCTTCCCTTTCAACTCAAATCATGGAATACAGCATCTGATAATTTTTCAAGCCACTAAAAGCAGAAATTCTTGCTTCTTTCCTGATAAATTAGTGGTAAAAAAGAAGTATGGTGACAGATTCCAATGGTTGAAGTGTTCAAAACTTTAAGGAAACGCCTTCCTCATATCCTATCAGATAAAGATAATAACATCATGAAAATAAAGTAATCAACCAATAGTACAACTGAGCCTTCTTTGTTCCTAGTCCTAATAAGAGCTCACAGTTTTCCATGAGTATGAGCAACATAATTCATGTAATTCCAAATAAATTATGAGGAGCATGCTCAAATACAATGCAAGTTTAATTAACAACTTAGTTAACTAGGGGCTGGTTTCTCAGAGTTGAGTAAGAGGATTACAGAACAAACGACAATTGACAACTGTTATGTTTTCGCATTAGCACCAAGAAAATGAACTTCTAAGAACTTGAAAAATCCACTCTCAGGAATCACAGCCTCCTTTTCCGCTATCTGATAAGCAGAAAAATGAAATATCTTGAAATAGCATCCAAGACAAACCACTAGCTAATTGACCATCGTAGTCCATAAAGAAGTTCTACTTCCAATAATAGAACTACCTCCAATTTCTCGCCAATGCTACCATTTATGAATCTCAGCGACAACTCTAATTACTCTAACCCGGCTGTGTTCATACAGATATGGCTATGCCGGATGTGGGCATTTCTACAACAACTTAATTTCATAACAACACTTCTTAGCTAACATGACTGCAGGTAGCTGAGATCAACACGAAATCCTTCCATAAGAAATTCAATGAACTACTTTTACAAGATTAAGTTTCCCCTCTTAAGCCAGATAATGCATTTCTTATACAGATTTACTTCTAGTTTGTTCTGCTTCGATTTATTAGTGTTTGAGCAACCTTTACAACCGAACCTCTCTCATTTTCAGAAACAAGATACTTCATAGGAAACATCAACAGCAAGAAAAAACCAATTAGTACCTTTAGCTCCACATCCAGTACATTCATTCACATCACAACAGAATAATTCACAAAATTCTCCACATAATCTACCCAAAAAAGGCGTAATAGAAGAACTAGAACATCAAATTTCACAGCACAAACGCGCGCAAAGAGAACTGAAGAAACTTACTAGCAACAGGCTGAAGAGAAGGCCTAAAAGGAGCAGAAATTGTGCACGGGGCAATTTCGAAGGCAGTGGTTGAAATTTTGATGCCGCTCAACTGGGATGAAATGAAACCGATGTCTGAACTCGCTTTCGAACTCTTCATTGAAATTCTGCCAACGTGTTGGGACTTCGCCGCCGGCACACCCATCATTACCGGTCGTATCGTAGCTGTTACCGTCGTCATTGTTCCAGATTAGAGCTTTTGTTGTTGTTGCTGTTTTACCGCTTTCTTCTGCCCAGAAACTGTTTGAAGAAAAGATAAGAGATAGTTAAAGGGGTCGTTGATCGTGCGGTGCAGGAGAATGCTGTGGATAAACGGAGAGTTTTCGTTGTAATTTTGGTCCCTCATGTTATGGATTTTATCACTTTGACCCCTATACTAATATTTACTTCGTTTGGGTGCAAACAAGTTTAGTAGTTATTTGATCTGTATGACACTATGCTCTTTTTTTCCTTCTTTTTTTTAAATAACACTATGCTTTACGTATATATGTTTATACAAGAGTAGAATTTATCTCCAATATATCATATCTATCATAAAGTTAAATGATGAGTTAGAAAGACAGGTTTACTAAACTAATTTAAGGCCCAAATCATTTATTTACTAAAATATATTATTGATGTACGCATCATTAACTTGAGAGTGCTATAATATGTTGTGATATTAAAATATATTTGTAAAATAGAATATTAAATTACTTACAAAGTTATGAACACCCTAAAACACGACATGGTCATTTTCTTGGATCAACGGTTGAATAATCTTATGCATATTGTAATGTCGAATTTAGATCGATAGAAGGCATGACATCAAATCATTGTAATTGTAGATCAATAATATAATACTCTTATTATGTATTTGTTTGAATACTATTAATTGAAGTCCACGAGAATTGTGATAAAATGATCGAATTACACAAGATCACATATTATACTGAAAATAAATGGCCTAGCGGTGCAATCGAACTATTATTTTATTAATTAATCGATTATAATCAAATACTGAATTTAATTAGTTTATTATTAAATATATATTTCAAAGTATAAATTTATTGATTATATTGAATTTATTAGATTAGTAGTTTGGTATTTCATAAACATATAAACTGAGTTATTTATATGAAGGACTGAATTTTAGTGGATGAGTTTAAGGGAAATTCGCTGATTTACAGAGCGTGGTCTGATATATAGGCACAATCTTGTTGTCGACTAGAATTCATATTTCAAGATATCGACCTTTTAAGCTTTTAAAATGGTATGTATGGTACAATAATGCATAACAGAATAACTTGATAATTAAAAAATAAAATAAAATTGAGTGTAAAATAAATTCTATCATGCTCATGAGGAATGTTTTATCAACAGATGCAGAAGCCCTTCTTGACATATTGTCAAAGAACCGGTCCTCCTCTATTATGCGCTCGCTTCAGGTCAAATACCATCTGAGCTAGGCAATCTCAACCTCGAGAGGCTTAAAACATTCTATAGTGGCTTCTCTGGTTCAGTATCTCCACGCTAGTCGAGCTGAGCGGCCAGCTACCAGCCACCAGCCACCATGCGGCACCAAGGGCTCGATTCCATTCCACCTGGATTAGGAAACCTTAGCAGCCTCACTGAGATAGAATTGGATAGTAATGTGTTAAGAGGCTTCATCCCAAAAAATCTTCATGCATTATATCTGGAACTCAAGAGATTGGAAGGGAGAATACCAGCTCAACTTTGCCATATAAGTAGATTGAGCAGCAACATGCTTAGTGGTGAAGTACCTTCATGCTTGGGGAAGATGAAGTCGCTTCGAAGAATCTTCTTACATTCCAACAGATACACTTGTGCATTGCCAAATTTATGGCACCTCACTTATTTCTGGGGTCTGAACTTGTCCAACAACATGCTAACCGGACAGACCCCGGAGATCCAAAACCTAAAGGTCCTCATAGATGTCGATCTGTCCTGGAATCAGTTGTCTGGCGATATTCCAAGCCCTTAAGGAAGCAGTCCTTCGTCGCCTTGGTATCTCTCAGAGATCAATCCCGAGGTCACTGGAGGCACTCAGAGATCTCTGTTGGGCTGGTCCCATTATGTGGGAGCCCAACTCAGGTTGGCCCAAGACAAAAAGGGCAACGTTTTTTTGGCATGAATTCTACTAAGGTACAACAAAAATAGAGAGCAACTGAGATTAGAGACGTGAGAGTAAGGCTGCCGGTTCCTTCAATTTCAGAAGTTGGAATTGAATGAGTAAGTGTGGCGACAAAGCTCCCCTAAAAAAATAGAGTGCACAAATTTTCAGCTTGGTGCAGTTGTGTTCAACGCTTCACTCAGGTATTCATCCGTGGTTCGATTGAGCAGAAATTTTGGCAGTGGGTAGTAGACCTGAAGATCTTGAGTTTGTACGGTGGGTTTGTCGATCAGTGAACAGTAACATCAGATTTCGGGTGTCGAAATCAGCCCCTGTTTTGGTGATTTTCTCATATTGTCTTTGAATGTTTTGCTTAAGACTTTGTTAGTAGCCTAGTTGGAGTTGATACTTGTTTAAGGCTGGATATTAATTTTGTAGCAAACCGTACTATATGGAGCTTTTTGAGTGGACTATCAAGTCCCGTGGTTTTTCCCTTTTGCTTTGAAAGGATTTTCCACGTAAAATTGGTGTCTCGTCTTATTGCCTTTATTTTTGTTGATTATTTGTCGTTGATATAATTTTTGTGCCATAATCTTTGAGATAATTACCCACCTATGTTATTGGGAGAGAAAGAACTTCGCTTGTGTTTCCACAAGTTTCAGGTTGTTGGAGTTCTATTAGAGAGGTATCCTTCTGATGAGTATATTTTTTTAACTACTGGGGAGAACCTGAGTGTTATGATGAGGCTATGGAGAGTGAATGCAAAGATTAGTGGGTTAAGGCTGTAAAAGATGAACTTCAATCCTTGCATAACAATCATACCTTTGAGTTAGTGAAACTGCCTAAGGGTAAACGAGCTTTGAAAAATCGACGGGTTTATAGGTTAAAGCAAGAAGAAAATTCTGTAGTTCTACGATACAAAGCTAGATTGGTTGTCAACGGTCATAGTCAGAAAAAAGGGGATTTATTTTGAAGAAATATTTTATCCGGTTGTGAAGATGTCCTCTATCTGAACTATTTTGATTTTGGCAGTTTATCATGACTTAGAAGTTGAACAAATGGATGTGAAAACTGCTTTTCTTCATGGTGATATGAAGGAAGAGCTTTACATGGAGCAACCAGAAGGCTTTATTCCACAAGGAAAAGAGGATTATGTGCGCAGATTAAAGAAGAGCTTGTACTGTCTTAAGCAAGCTCTGAGACAATGGTACAAGAAGTTTGAGTTTGTCATAGGGGAGCATGGCTACAAGAAAACAACTTCTGATCATTGTGTTTTTGTTAAGAGATTCTTGGGTGATGATTTTATTATTTTATTGCTCTATATATGTTGATGATATGCTTATTGTTGACCGTACTTCTAGATTAAATTTGTTGAAGAAGAAATTGAGTAAGTACTTTGCAATAAGGATTTGGGGCTAGGAAAATAAATTCTTGGTATACAGTTGACACATGACAGAAAGTCCAAGAAATTGTGGTTATCACAGGAGTAGTACATTGAAAAAGTACTTCAAAGATTTAATATGGATAAAGCCAAAACGGTGAGCAATCCCCTTACTTCACACTTTAGATTAAATGTTAAGCAAAGTCCTTCCATAGATAAAGAGAAGGAAGACATGCAAAGAATTCCTTATTCTTCGGCCATGGGTAGTTTAATGTATATGATGGTATGCACAAGACGGGACTTAGCATTTTCTGTTGGTACAACTAGTCGGTTTCTTTCTAATCCAGGCAAAGGAACATTGGACTGCATGAAGTGGATTATGAGATATCTTTGAGGAACATCCAACTTGAAACTATTTTTTGGCAATGAAAAACTTGGTCTAGACTTCTAGTTGGTTATACCGATTCAGATATGGCCAAAGACAATGGCAGGCGGAGCTGTGACTTGGCAATCTAAGTTGCAAAAATGTGTTGCTTTATCTACTACTGACTCAAAATTCATTGCAGTGACCGAACCGTGCAAGGAGTTGCTTTGGATGAAGAAATTTGTGCAAGAGCTCGGCTTTATTCAAGAGAGGTATGTCTTGTTTTGTGATAGCCAAAGCGCAATTCATCTTGGTAAGAATTCCACTTTTCATTCTATATCGAAGCATATTGACGTGAGAAATCATTGGATACGAGAAGTTCCTGAGGCAAAATTGTTAGAGCTTGAGAAGATTCATATTGATGATAACGGTGCGGATATGTTTACTAAAGTTTTACCGAGAGGGAAGTTTAAAGTTTGTTGTTCAATCCTTGGGATGAAGATCACCTCCACATAATGGGAATTGGGAGGGGTGAGATTTGATGGGCTAGTCCCATTATGTGGGAACCCAATTCTGATTGGCCCAAGATAAAAGGGCAACGTTTTTTTTGGACATGAATTTTACTTGGTTTTTAGTTAAAAACGACATACATCATATTTTGTTTTAAAAAGCTACACAAAAATAGGGCGGCAACTGAGATTAGAGACGTGAGAGTAAGGCTGCCGGTTCTTTCAATTTCAGAAGTTGGAATTGAGTGAATAAGTGTGGCGACAAAGCTCCGCTAGAAAAACAGAGTGAGTGTACAAATTTTCCGCTTGGTGCAGTGTGTTCAACGCTTTGATCGGATATTCATCCATGGTTCGATTGAGCTGAAATTTCGACAGTGGGTAGTCTACTTGGAGATCTTGAGTTTGTACGGTGGGTTTGTCGATCTTTGAACAGTAACACCAGATTTTCTGGGGTCGAAATCAGCCCCTGTTTTGGTGATTTTCTCATCTTGTCTTTTGATGTTTTGCTTAAGATTGTGTTATTACCGTAGTTGGAGTTTATACTCGTTTTAGAGGCTGGATATTAATCTTGTAGCAAACCCTACTAGAGTGGAGCTTTTTGAGTGGACTCTCAAGCCCCGTGGTTTTTTCCTTTTGCTTTGAAAGGGTTTTCCACATAAAATTGGTGTCTCGTCTTATTACCTTTATTTTTGTTGATTATTTGTCACTGATATAATTTTTGTGCCATTTTCTTTGAGATAATTACCGACCTGTGTTATTAGGAGAGAAAGAACTTCGTTTGTGCTTCCGCAAATTTCAGGTTGTTCGGGTTTCTTCCCATCAATCTCAAACATTCTGATGTGTCCAATACAGACTGGAAGGGGAGATTCCGACAGGAGGATGCTTTTCAAACTTGTCAGCCGGATCATTCGTGCACAACTCCGCACTCGACGGTGTATCTCGATTTCAAGTACCTCCATGCAGAGGCAGAGGCAGAGGCAGACGCAGAGCTCGAAACATGTTAAACTAATCAAATATGTTTTTCAAATTGCAGAGAAGTAATGACTTACATGGGTAATAGTATATAATGAACCTCTGCATGGTGCAGATTATTATTGAGGTTCACAATTTGGTTTTGATTTTCTTATTTAAAATGTGGAACGAAAGGGTGATCGAGATGGGCAACTTGGCACCGCCTAATATCTAATTATAAAAGCTTTATTAATTTAATTTGTTGAAAAGAATTGACAGGTGCATGAAGTGTATGTTTTTATTCAAATAAGAATTTGGTTTCTTGCCTTGTAAATAAATAAGTTAAAATAAATGAGATGAAGGATCCTTTTTGGTGAATACAATATCATCTTATTTGGATAAGGATTGACTTGTAATTTTACTTGTATATTCTATATTTTTGTCTATACGCTTTCCACTTGACTAAATTGGTAATAAATTGTAAACTCTTTTTCCTTTTATTTTCTGAGTTAGAAAAGGGAATATGAATTGAATATCAAGCTTTCTTTTGTCCTTATATAAATGACAATAAGAAATATTATTACACTAAACTTGTAACCAATATGTCCAAATATAGGTTGAACATCTTCAAACATAAACGACATTATATTTAAGTTTCAAATATATTTATTATTTTCTTCAGTGACTTGATATATATATTTGTTATCGAGATCAAAGACAATATTTTTCATCTGAAGATAGCGCTACAGATAGAGAGTGGAATGGATTAGTTTTTTTTTATTATATTCTGAAAATTACATAATTGGTTCCATAATTTAGTGGATTTAGCAAACTTACTCTCTTAAACAATTCTCCAAGTCTTATAAAGTCCAGTTTTGCTCCATAATTACATTTAGCAAAACATATGTGTTTTTTTATTATTATGGAAAATTAGAAAAACGACAAAAACTCATGAAAACAAAACAAACTCTTAAAAAAACAATTAACAAAATGAGGAAAACATTTTTTGTTTAACTTCTAATTCACGGAAACTTAAAACTACAAAAAACAAAAATTAAAATCTTGGCAATCTTATACGAAAACAGAGTTATTAACAAATCTATATGAAGTTTCCCATTTCAAAATAATACAAGCTATAAGGAAAATCTTGGAAACTATAGAAACTTTACATAAAAGTTGCAACGAATTTTTATGATGATAGAGATTATTGAGAAATAAGAGTGTTTTACTGTTTTCTAACAAAGGCCAAATGGTTTGGCTAATATAAAAACATATTCTATAAAAAAATATGAATAATTCTATACTTTTAGATCATGAAGATCTATGATGATTCATCACTTTATTAAATAAATTTGTGGTATTAGATCTGTATCCCATAAATGCCAAAAAAATATAAATTTTGAATTCATACATTTACTCCACAATATACATATTACACAATAAAGTCAGGCAATCTATTTTCCTACATTTTTAATTTAAGATAATTACATGCTTAATTCTAAAACAAGATTCTCGTCCAAAACAATAAACATACGGCGCGCCACTCCTCAGACGAGTATTATTCGGACACATATATCTTCTGCTTATTATCCATATAAGCTCATTTAAAATTAAGCTCATTTAAAATTGGACACACCAGTCACAGCAAATCAATAAAATCATAGAAAATAAGGGGACTGCAGCACTTATTATTGAATAATAATAATAATAATAATAATAATAATAATAATAATAATAATAATAATAATAATAATAATCTAGAAGGAAAATGACTTATGTCAGTCTCATAGTCAAAGACATGGAATAAACAACGCAACTTGACGATTCTTGCAATTTGACTATGTGACAGTGCGTGTATTGACAATTTGACATATATATCTTCGTTTTGCCCACACAATCCAATATCCTTTTGTTTCAAACTTATTATTTTCTTATCATTTTAAGAAATAATTAAACAATAGAAGCTGCCTCCAATAAAATTGTTGTTGTGTAGTAATTGACGTAGAGAATAGAAATATTGGTGTGAGTAGTAGAAGTCAATAAAAGGGTGTGGTAGCCTCCAAGGTTTCTCAAGCTAGCAGAAAAATATAGAAGCTTGAAAATGGAAGATGGATACACAGAAGATGGAACAGTTGATCTAAAAGGAAATCCAGTTCTTAGATCCAAGAGGGGTGGATGGACTGCTTGTTTCTTCGTCGTTGGTAATCCTTAATCTTGATTTTCTCTGTCAGATCTACATACCAGTATTATATTATCTCCATAACCCTTGGATTATATATGGTTAATTAAATGTTTTTCTGCATCTTTTTCAACTTGTATATATCTTGTTTCAGAGCTTAATTTGATACCATTCTTTTCCTCAACCGTAACACACAACTAGCTAGTCTCCCAGTTCGATATTTTATCTGTTTCGCTATTGATTAATATTTGATATAAAGTTAAATATTATCAATGGCGGATACAAGCCTCTACCAAACTATTTTTTTCTTGTTTTCTATTGTCAATTTTGTCAAAATTTTCCAAAATCATCTTTAGCCCCACTAAGTTGATATCAATGAAGACCGAATTGTTGAAGGTTGGAGAATTAGGGGGGCTGAAATTGGAGAAAGATAAGAAGAGAAATGGCCACAAAAGATGAGTTTGAGAGAGAAAGAATAAAATGTTAGAATGAGATTAGAAAGTAAAAGAAAATGTCAAAAATTGTCTTACATGAACATGGTTTTAGGTTAGGTAAATGTATTGTACTGTAATTTTAAAATTATCAAATATAATGTTGTTATAATTTTTTGTATGACATATTATTTTTTAATATGTATATATCTATTCGACTGTAAGAAAATAGACTCAATGAAGCCGATACTAATATTTTTTTCTGCATCCGCCCCTGGACATTATTATTACATATTGAATTTTAATTCATGTTTATTATTACAAATTGATGATTAAAAACTATATTACGGAATAGTCAATTATTAACTGACATTTGAAAACTAAATACTAAAATATAATCACAAACCAATCCTAATGAAGAATATTAAAATAAAATTGGAATTACAAGAATTGAAATAAAAGAAAGGGAAATTAATAGTGATAAATGGGACACAAAAAAGTGATACTCCATAAATTAAAGATGGTTTGTGGTGATATAATGCCAATCTCTCATGTATATTATTTGACATGCATATTTGTATACTTATATAGAGCTTCAAGTTCCTCAAGTTGAGTAAGACAACATCCATGTAAATGTAATTGCATTTTTGTTGCTATTTGAATTTTTGTCTGAATCAGATATTTTGATGGGTCAATTAATTGGGTAATAAGATCTACTTCTTTACATGATCCCTTTTTGTGATCATTAATTGATCAATGACAACCAATAATTTATAACCATTTATAAGTCTCTCCAACCAACAGGTAATTATGATTTACGAAATAACAGATGATACAAATGTACAGCTTGAGGCCTCATTTAATTAATATATATGTATGTGTTGGTATGCAGTATACGAAGTGTTTGAGCGTATGGCCTACTACGGCATATCCTCCAATCTCTTCATATACTTGACAAAGAAACTGCATCAAGGCACGGTTCAGTCGGCCAATAATGTCACCAATTGGGTCGGGACCATTTGGATGACTCCCGTCCTCGGCGCCTACATTGCTGACGCGCTCTTGGGTCGTTATTGGACTTTCCTCATTGCTAGTGGAATCTATCTTTCGGTATGTTTCCTTGCATGCTTATTACATACCATCCTACCTAATGATTATTTTTTGTAAAGCAAAGTCATTTATTTATTTATTTATATATATCTACGGCTAATACATTAGTATGACCTTATTGTATAGTGATACGTGAAGGACCTTATTTTGGTGAGTTGTAGGTCCAGTGCAGTTGAGCTTCGACTAAGAGGTTTAATTACTCTTTGGACCATAGTTATATTTATATACAAAAATAAGTACGTTGATTTTGGAGTCAACAATTAAGTGTCTCGAGTTTATCAATGCCAGTTGCTCAAACAATAATAGATTTAGGTGCAATAATTTGCTCTACCAATCATAATTAAGCAGCAGCAGTAATAGTTACGTAAACATATATAATAGTTAGATAATATGTCCTCAACCGCCATTACTGCAAAGAGTGTACAATTAGTCATATAATATATTAACCATATTATTATCGTATATTAATAGGAAACCATGTAACTGCCAATGAGGTTTGGTTTAAATGGTAAGCTGAGGTACCAAAACACTCTTCTTAGCGAGAAGTTTAGGGTTCAAATCTCGTTTGTGTGCAATTTATTTTCCCACCTTATGGTGGTATGGTTGTCTTGTTCATATTTTCTCAAAAAAATAATAATTAATTAGACATAATTTCTCACAGCGCGCAAGATGTGCCAAAATCTAAACCTAACAAAAATAGTTATATATAGATATGAAATACTTTTAGGTATAAGAAATAATTATACTGTTTTCTATATTCCTCGAATATCAATCTAAACAATTAAACAAAATATGAATCACTTATGGGGTAATTAAACAATAAATTTGATGTGCATTTTACCAAAACAATAACATTTTCAATTGGAACTGTCCACAAATTACTTTATAAAACCTGCCACTCCCACTTGACCATTTCTTTTTATATTTCTTGAAACAGTTCCCCTTTTATTTCGTGTCCTTTTTTGAATCTGTTGGTCTCCGAAGTCATTATCATTAATATTTTCCTTCAAAGCAGTAATTATCTGTGCTAATTGTGAATGGTACATGTGCGTGCACATGTTGGTCAATCATGTCAGATCAATTCATTTGAAAAGTTATCAGTGTTTTAATTAAGACTAACACATTAGTTGTGGTTTTAGCATTAATTAAACCCTTAATAAATTTTATTTCCTTGAAACAGGGGATGTCCCTCCTAACTCTATCTGTCTCAATCAATCCACTAAAGCCCAGCCCTTGTTCGGATCCTAGTGGGCTGAATTGCAAAAAGCCCACATCTCTCCAACTGGGCGTTTTCTTTGGGGCCCTCTACACATTGGCGTTGGGCACCGGTGGCACCAAGCCCAACATCTCGACCATCGGCGCTGATCAGTTCGACGAGTTCGAGCCCAAGGAGAAGGCCCACAAGCTCTCCTTCTTCAACTGGTGGATGTTCAGCATATTTTTTGGGACACTATTTGCAAACACAGTGTTGGTCTACATCCAAGATAATGTGGGCTGGACTCTCGGTTATGGGCTCCCTACTATTGGGCTTGCGATCTCCATTCTTGTATTTTTGGCGGGAACTCCCTTCTATAGGCACAAGCTGCCCGCGGGCAGTCCGTTCACGAAGATGGCTAAGGTCATCGTGGCTGCCCTGAGAAAATGGAGGATGCCCGTCCCAACAGACCCTAAAGAGTTGTATGAGCTTGACTTGGCGGTTTATGCTAAGAAAGGGAAATACCGGATTGATTCGACGCCTACTTTGAGGTTTGTCTTCTTTCTTTTCTGGAAAGCAGGTCGTGAATATAAGCGTCTTTACAATTTTATTTAGGGCTACTTGTTGGAAAACTTTACCAACTTTAATTCAATTTTGATTTTAAACACGCCTTATATAATGTTTTCCTTGGTGAATTGGTGCAGATTTCTGAACAAAGCATGTGTTGGAAGTAACTCAAGCAGCCCGTGGCTGCTATGCTCCGTGACTCAAGTAGAAGAAACGAAACAAATGCTAAGAATGATCCCCATCTTGATAGCCACATTCGTGCCAAGCACAATGATAGCCCAAATAGGGACCCTCTTCGTCAAGCAAGGCACAACCCTCAACAGAAACATAGGCAGCTTCGTCATCCCTCCAGCAAGCCTAGCCGGATTCGTGACCCTCTCGATGCTCATCTCCGTTGTACTCTACGACCGTTTCTTCATGAAACTCGTCAAGAAATGGACCAACAATCCAAGAGGGATCACCCTCCTTCAGAGGATGGGTATCGGGATGATCTTTCACATCGTCATCATGGTCGTCGCATCACTAACCGAGAGGCACAGGCTCCAAGTCGCCAGAGCAAACGGTCTAGTCGAGAACGGGAAGGAGGTCCCCTTATCGATCTTCGTGTTGCTACCTCAGTTTGTGTTAATGGGAACTGCCGATGCGTTTTTGGAGGTTGCCAAGATTGAGTTCTTCTACGATCAGGCGCCGGAGAGCATGAAGAGTCTGGGGACGTCCTACTCCACGACCAGCCTCGGAGCAGGGAACTTCATCAGCAGCTTCCTGCTCTCGACCGTGACAAGAATCACGAGTGGGGGCGACCATCAAGGGTGGATAAGGAACAACCTCAACGCCTCGCATCTCGATTATTACTACGCCTTTTTCGCCATCTTGAACCTCATCAACTTCGTTTTCTTCCTGCTTGTCGTCAGGTATTATGTGTACAAGGCAGAGGTCTCGGATTCCATGAGCCTGCTTAGACAAGAACTGGAGGGATCAAGACAACATGTTTCCGTTACAGACACTAATTAACAGAATTCCCTATCTTGTATTGAGACAAAAAAGTGAAATATAACATACAAGAATGGTGATCAAAAGCTTACGAAGGGGAAAAGATTTACAAAAAAAACCAATGCCTCTTATAGTCCCACCAACTATGTATATAGATCCTGACAAAGATACAGTTTTGGTGCAAGAAACCTTTTGATCAAAAAATTGGTACAAAAAGAAAACAAACAATCTCCCAAGCCCTATCTTTCTCTCGACATACGGCATACCACTACAAAAGTACATAAAAAATATTAAAATAAAGCAAATCTTATTTACATTTCGCCCTCTAACTCTGTGCCGTTTATCAAGTGCACAGTTTGTTTGTTTTTGAAAAAGAAAGAAAGAAAAAGTTCAAATAATCCTAATGCCAGTCCCCCTCTTAGCCAAGTGAAACGTTTTCTTGAGAAAATGATTGGCGGCTCGATCTTTCCTAGCACAGAGCACCCTCAATATCGTGTTGGGATCAGAGCGGTTCCACTTTCCTGTCGTAGGCGGCATGGGGATCTTCTGCCCCACGCCGCCTAGTCCACACGTCTCAGTAGCAACGCTGCTGAAATCCTCGACTAACTGCTCCGTCGTCTGCCCCATGAGAGCCAACACCCCCTGCACCACCTCAGATTCTCTCTCGACAACGTCCTCCACAATCAGACCCTCTCCGCACGTGCAGAATAAGGACTTGAGGAGGTCGAGATCCTCCTCTATGGCGGGGTGATCCAGCCGGCAGAACATCCTGTTGTTGCCGCCGGCCAGAAGCACCATGAGAAACGACTCGAAGCAGGCCTTCATCACTTCCTTGAGCGCCGTGGGCTGAGCTCTCTCGGTGACTATGGCGCAGAGTAGAGTGAGGTTCTGCTTCAGAACTCTCAGGGCCGGATTGATACGCGTGTTGCCCACGCCCCTGATGTACAGGCTGCCGTACAGAACGTAGTTGGAGTCGAGGAATATGAGCCGGTACGCGGCCACCTCGGACACGTGCTGGCAGGCCAGCTGCAGCGTGGATAAACTGCTCTCGAAGTAGGAGGAGCTGGATGATGGTTTTCTCTTGGAGGAGAAGCTTTTGTTGGGGAGGACTTTGGGCGACGTGGAGACTGATTTGTCTAAGGTTTGTAGTTGAGAGACGAGGTAGTGCAAGGTGTTAAGCCTTATGTAGAGTCGCTGCGTTCCGCGGCTTGTTGTGGGCCGGAGATGGTTTCCGTCGCCGCCAGAGAGAATCTGGTTGAGATCTTCGACTCCAACGCTGCATGCGGCCCTTTTCCAGAGCTTGAAAAACTTTGAGTCGCGGCTGCAGCGTGTTAGTGGTGGAAGTGTGGGCATGTAGCTCTGCTTCGTTCCTGCAGAATTGATAGGATTGGTTGATGAAACACTAGACAAGGCATTCATTGATATATGTTTCTTACCGCATGAGGCAACGAATGCGATGTATTCGCGTAAGATGGTCTGCAAGCCGTCGATGAGATAATGGAATGAGCTCTCGGTTATAGTGATCGGAATGTCGAAGAAATTCTCGAGGGCTTCCTTGGCGAAGGAGACCACCTCTACTGCTGAATAAGCGTGGGGTTCATGTTTCGACTTGGGATTCCATGTCTGCAACACCACCAACCAACAAATTCATTAAAAAATCATTGCCATATTTCCATGAAAGATGAGACTATCATCATCTTTAATTACTTCAGTTTGCTTTGCTCTCAAGATGTGCTCCTTCCCTTTCGACAATCTGTCTTGAATCCATTGCTTCATCTGTTTATGTATGATGGTCTCCACTTCATAAGGAATCATCTCCCTCACAATGGCCTTGCCGCCATCCTCGCACTCCACGGAATCCTCCACCACCAGCTGCACCAGGCTCTTCTCCAGCTTCCCGGCCCTCTGCAGAACCATAACGGTCTCATTCAAGAGCGGCGATTTTCCCGCCAAAAATTGCTTCAACAAACCCCCGTAGCAGGTGTGCAGCGTCACTGCGGCAACTCCAGCGGCGATTGGGTGCCATCTCTTCAAAAGAGGGCTGAAAATGTCCTTCTCCTTCATGGCCAGCTCTTCTGTTTTCCGAGCTAGCTTCATTAGCAGCTCGCTTGCCTCCTGCGCTTCGCCGTTCATGATCAACTCCGATGCGTCTTCATCTTCTACCATCTTTTCTCCCAGACAACACCCACTGGATACATTAGTTTTGATTTAAATCAATTTTCAATACAATAAAAAATGTATTTGTTTGCAAACCTTGTCGAATGCGTTCTTCAGAGACGATCGGATGTAATGATCGACTCGATTTCCAGTGGATTCGTCCCCGTTTTCTCCTTTGTCTTGGCTCGAAACAACATAAGCTGGCACATCCTCTTCTAATATTTTGGTAACGGAGAAAAGCAAGGGAAGCATATTCTCCATTAGGCCAACTGTTTCTCTATTGAAAGTCTCATGATAATTAAGCAATCTGGCCTCCGTCCACTTCTTCATGGAATTAAGACCTTCGGCGAGCATTTTGAGATAGTAAGGATCTCGGTCGGATTTCTTAGCATCACTAGCAACCTCAGTCAACATGGCGAAAGATGCACCTAGGAGATCAGGTTCCACCTGCCCAGTCGCCACGAATTGCTCGAAAAGAACCCAAGTGAAGCAGAGGTTGTGGATGGATCTGTTGATTCCCAAAGTGGACCATGTCTTCTTCATGAGCTCGATCAACTCATCGACTTGGTCGAGCACCATGGTCTCTTCCTTGGAGTCGAAGATGGAGGCGAGCAGGGCCGTGTAGATGTGGACGTTGAGAGGGTATCCGTCGGCCCAGTGGCAGACATCGGTGCTGCCGCCGTCGGGGCTGCGCCATGCCAGAGATACCACGCAGTTGCAAAGGGCTCGCATGGTAGCGGAGTTCTTGCCGGTATCGATGGCCTTGTGGTCGGAAGAGTCTAGAATCTCTTTGAACTTGATGGCGAATGCGTCCATTTTGTCTAGCGGGAT
>JAYDZE010157121.1:0-18422 GCA_034509125.1 Monilaria moniliformis | reverse complement strand
TCACATATAAATAATAGAATACTTAAAACAAAGAATGTCATTTTCCTGACATGACTTTTCAATTTATTTAATTACATGTCTCAATTTACTTTTTTCTTTAAATAAATAAGAAAAAAGAGAGAAAAATAGAAAGAGATGGGTGGATGGGTAAGTGAAATTTCGATGTTTCAGTTTAAATATTTGAGATTTTTTTTTTTTTATTTCTTGGAATTATATTGTTCTAAGTTGCTATAAGATAATTATAAGTGCTTCCATATGTGAATTGTACAAGTGTGAAAATTATAATAAACACGTGAAACAGAGGTTGCGGAATTATTTATGCATGTCGCGATAAAATATGATGTTATGATTGAAATGATTTGTGTAGTTATGTCGTAATTACAAGATTAATTAGATAGTTTGTCTTTAATCACTATTGATCCTTATATTTATATGGTGCCATGTAGATTAATTTTTCATTATTTAGCATTCCAAGTTCAAATCACGAGTCCTATTTTACAAATGGATGCGTGATAGTGACCAAACTAAAACTACCATTCTGTTATTGAGAAAATACAGAATATAACCACATAATTAAAGAAATTCATATTTTACTTGGACTGAACTTTCACCTGACTTGACTCATGATCACACTACGTGAGTTTGCATACAAAATCAGAGGCATGAAGTAGTATCATGTCACATCTTGATATGTAGTGTACTAATATAATGTATATATCATAATTATACAAATATCGTTATATCCTGCATCTTTTGTGAGCACTTAATGCAAGCACTTAATATGTATATTAATATTTAATGGATATTCTAGTTGATGATTTTTTTATTATTTATTTATTTTCTTAATTTTTTTTATACTTCATAAATTATAATTAGAATTTTTAAATTTACAAATTACATAAAATTAAAGTTTTATAAAGTGAAAAAATAAAATTGTGATTTTTATATAATTCATAAATTTGATGATTGAAATTATAATTAGTTTTTGAGGTTTAAAAGAAGAAATAAAATACTAGCGTGGACTATACATGATCGATACTCACAGTAGGAGCTGGAGCTCACAATTAGAGATGTCAATCGGGCCAATCCTTCATGTTCCAAATCACTTTCTCGGATTATCTGGTTTTGTGTCATTTAGGTTGAACTTCTTTTTTTACTATTAATTTTCAACCTTAAACCATTCGTGTTTCAGGCTAACCCATTAAGCCAACTGGACTCGAATGAATTTATGATTTTTTTTTATAATTTAATATTTATAATTAATGAACACACCATAAATGAGTGCTAGCCTTATATAATTAATGAATACACCATAAATTTTATCCTAAATGATTATTATTTTCTAATTTTAACATCTAAAAGTTTTATATAAAGTGTTAGAAAAAAAAACAAAAAAGTGAAACGATGAATGTAACTTTAGACTATTAGACCAAAATATATTTTCACAAACATATGAAAGAAAGAAATGTTATGCTACGTATCTTACGCGAGTACCATTCGTGAGAACTGCTCTCGTTTAGCCTACATTAGAATTATTTGTTTTGTTTTATACATTTATTTAAATTTTAATACCTCAAAAATTATTAATGACGTTATTAATTCTACAAATTACATAAAAAACAAAGCTCGATTTGTTCATTTTCTCCATAACTTCAAGTAAACGAATAAAAGAACAAATCAAGCTTTGATTTTTATATAAATTGTCAAATTAATTATGTTAATAACAATTTTTTAGATATTAGGATAAAACTAAATGTATGAAATTAAAAAATAATAATTCTAAGGTGGAATAAACGAGAGCGATGCTCACGAATAATGCCCACATAAGGAATTTAGGCTAACATTTCTCATATGAAATAATGTTATTATATTAACTTTCAAAATTAACTAATGAAGTTTGAAAGCTAAATAACTAGAAAAGTTTATAATTAATCAGGCCAACTCATTTGTTTTCGGGTCAACTCTATGGAGAAGGGTTGTTTTTGGACCAATCTTATTGGATTGCGGGCTTTTCGGTTACGGGTCATTCAAGGTATAAATTTTCTCGAGATAAAAGTTTTTGGCACTAATCCTTTTGGGTTGTCGGTCCATTCGGATCAACCCATAAGTTTTTGACTGGATTGACATCCATAGGCACAAGTAGTGGTGCAATACATCACTCATCCTAGTTATATTATTTTATTTTATTTACTCACAACATTTTTCTTTGATGGAAAATAGTAGAATACAAATATATTTCTACTATTTTTCATCTATTTTTACATATTCTGTAGGATAGAAATTATTCGTATGACAAGATGATTTTATTTTTTCAAGTAGCCAATTTCCCTCATTTTTATTCCAATCCATAATAATATTATTATGGATATTAGTGTGGTAATATTTTCATCAATTTGTTATATATTTCTTCTTAGACACCATGATACATAAAAGATGGAGAACTAAAATTTGACAAAAGAAAAATAATTTTTTCTTATTCATTTCTTTCTCGTGATGAATTTGAACGTTTAAAGAGTTTTGTAACTTTCTCTCTAAACATAATTTATAATATTATATCCAATTTATCGGATATTCAATCACGAAGTGATCCATAGATATAAAGTAGATAATACATTCATCAATTCTTTTAAGACGATACCTATTTAATTTAAAGTTATTTTATAAGGATTTGTACGATCCTAACCATGTCCTAAAAAGGAAAAATAAAATAAAATAACTCACAGAATGTTTGTGGATCCAACTTTAGTGCAATGCTCAAAAACATGGAAATCCTCAATTTTTGAAGTTCGATGGTTGAAATATTGAACGAATAATATTTTATATAAATATTGATTAAATAGAGTGTGCAAATATGTAGGTTGATTGTCTCCTCATTCTCAAACTTTGAATAAAACTGGCTGCTATAATGGTAGACACATATGGTTATGGGGAAATGCCTTTTCATTTATTATATAATAATCCATATCATGTTATCTTTATATCATTTTTTGAGGTCACGCTTTTCAACATTTGACAACTTCTATGATGCTATGGTACGAGGCTGATGATGACCCCTAATTCATACTGGATTTCTTGGCATTTCATCACAATATATTAGTTTTTAACTTTATAAGATAACTACTATTTATATTAGCGATAATAAAATCTTCTCATGTGAGTTAAATGATGAGACAAGCCTCGTCATATTACAAGTTAATTAGTCCAACATATATGAACTTTCCCGATTTTGGTTTTTACATATGTATGATTTTCAAATCTTGTTCTCAAACAAATGTTACAATATTTTGGCAATTTTCTCGTGATTGGTGAAATCGAAGTAATTTAGAAAACAATTGAATGACTTGTGAAAAAAACATAAAACGACATTTTTGGCTACATAAAACAAAATTGTGCAGTTTTGTATGCATGAAGTGGTGTGTGTGCTACCAATTTCGGCTTTAAAATTTATGTATTTGAAAAAAATATATATTAAAAACCGTGTACAAAATCAAAATCGAAACAAAGCTTATGTATTAATTAAAGGCAATTAACCCTATTACATATTAGTTATATTTATAATTGTATTAATTTAAACCAATTAAGTCCAACATAAGTTGCTCTATGTTCGTGTCTTCTTTTTCTTGCACTAATCACTCCTCTTTGTAATCCTTTGCATTCGTGCATCCAAGGACAAACTTGTAACCATAGAGATTTTTTCTTCTTCTTATAAGAGTGGATATATTTTTTTATTTGAGAGAATTACGTGTGCTATTTATTTAAGGAAAAGACGTTGAGGTAGTTAATACTCTATTCTTCCACCAAAGATAGTCTTAATGGTGGAGGGCACGGGTTTTAATGTATAATTGATAAAGTAAGAGATATAGGAAGAAAAAGTGATTAGAGAAAGAAAAAGTGATTGATAAAATAGGAGAGAAAGAAGAAGTGGTTGGAGAGATAAAAAGTGGTGGGTTTAGTAGCATATGTTGTAAATAGATTGATGTTTAAGAGTATTGTATTGTGAGAATTTTTCACAAATATAATGAGATTATTTTTTGTAAACGACCAAAATGGAAAAACAGAATTATTTTTCGTGAAGGGAGGGACGTGTGGTTGGTATGTTTCAATTTGAAGTGAGTGCAATCGATTGGGTGAGAAAGGAGCATTGACAGCCTGCTGATTATTCTGATTGCGGACCTCCCTATTTATTTCATCACTTAATGTATTCATATCTTCCAGCTCTAGCATTTGCTGATTTTCAAATTTCTATACTATTTACTAATTAATATTGTGCCCAATATGTGTCGTGGCCCATAAACTAGAGTATATAATAATAGCTACATTTAATATTATGTTATGTACTTGGACTTAAATTGGTAATTTTATATAAAAATTATGAAAATATTTTGCAATATGTTTAAAGCCCATTCATATTACTATACCTTATTTAACTATATACATAATAATTATTTGCTTCAAATCTAAAATTCCAAAGCAGCATAAAATGGTTCATAACAATTGTTTTTTTTTTTTTTGGGGGGGGGGGTGGTGTTGGTGTGTCCAAAACTTAATATAATTAGTCTCAACATAAAATATGATATTATGTTGTGTTTAAAGGTTTTATAAATTCCAATATAGCATAATATGTTTTATTTTTTTAGTTTTTGACGCGTTTAAAATTTATTTAATTATACTAATGAAATGCAATCTGATATTATATATATGTCGTAGTTAACTTATAACATTGAATTATCAGTAAAAATTTGTATAACAATATAAGTGTACAAAGATTAGTTCAAAAGACAAAAAAAAAAAAAAAAAGAAACCCAGATTTTCTTGCTCAATCCAAATTCATGGTTAACGAAAAAAGATACTGAAACTATACCCTCAAGTTTAAACTTTCTCACAACTGTATTCTATACTATATCAATGATTAATACCTGCAATATATTGATGTTAACCATTCTATTATATTAATACAATTTTCAATAGTTAAATCTTCCGATTAACACTCTCGAAACCACATCGTTCCTATCTACATTCCCCTTTTTTCCTTTATTTTTAACGTGTTCATACACATGTTTTCACATTATGCTAAATCAATACTCAACGCGTCGAAAATCGAATAATAGGTAAAGATATATTGGAATCAAACCCAGCTGAATACCATCATGTTCAAACTTGGTTCATTTAGTATCAAGTCAAGTTTCAAACTTTGTATATTGAATACCTCGAGGCTCACGAGCTTATTTGGGTATAAATGAACTTTTTATATTTAGAGATATGTTTAAAATATTAATTATTTTCTTTCAATAATAGATTATTTTATGCACAATAGCATAATATATTTATCGGTTAATTACAATAAACAAAAATAGTTATATATTTAATATAAGCTTGGATTGTTTAGTTCAACAAGCTTCACTAAACGAGTTCGAATGAATTTCGAATTGATCTCCGAAAAGCTTGCAAGCAACTTAGTTTGTGAACAACCCCAATGATAGGACATAATTATTAACAATATTGGTAATATAAGTATCAATTTGTAATTTTAGATATTTGGGGATACAATTACAAACAAATTTAAAATATTTGGATATAGAGTAATGTTTTCCTAAAGAGACAAGGGGCTTAAAATAAAACTATGAGCATCCGCAACGCGGGCCTTGTGGCCCGTCTTTTTGGGATGTGAGACATGCGAGATGCGTTGTGGGGGGGCGGCAAGGGACGAACGGCTCTTAGTTAAGGGAAAGGCGGAGGGACAACCCTTACATTGTGCATGTGTGTTTTGTGTCTTGTGTTTGTGTAAATTTTTTTATTTGTTTTTGTTTCTCTCTTTTTTTTAGGGAAGGGATGACGAAAGATTAAAAAATATGGTTGTGGTTGTTATTTGTTGAAGAATAAATGAGGTAAAAAATGACTTGGAACCAAGGAACAATTGATAGGAAAGAAACATTGCAGAGATGGCATAAATTTTTTTTTTTTTTTTCTTTTTTACATTGTAATAAAAAATTTACTTCTTGAAAAGTTGAATGCAATTTAACGTTTGTAAGTACACTGGTTTTACTGAAAATGATTGTACTGTGACTGAAAAGAAGCAGACATGCCTAGACCTGTCCGAGATGCCAACAATAAAGTCAAGATGCTAATGTAACTACACAACATAGGTCCATAAATTCTATAATTTGATATCAAATTAAATTTTCTTGAATCCACAAGTCAATATATAAATTCAAAATTAAGAAATATCGCAAGATTGAGTGAAATACTCCATTTGCAAATAAATAACAACGTCGCATATAATTTACGAATTGAAATTTATTCACTGGAAGTCCCTACTTTTTTTCTCTGATATTATCTTTTTTCTTGATCAATTATAGAAAGAGGAAAGAGGAAAAAGGAAAAAGTGAGACCAAAATTAAAGAGGGATGCCGATATGCCATGTAGAGATAATTCAACACACCAGAAAAAGTAGTTTGGGAGAAAGATATTTGAGGGAAAATTTGTGTTGTTTCTTTTAAGTGAAGCAAGAGAGAGAAAGAAAGAAAATAAATAAAAGAAAAGCAGTAAAGCTGTAAGAGTCACTTTCAAAAATGGGGGTAGTGGTGCCATTTTGGAGGGATCTATCCCTTCCTACACAGTACACACACACAGACACAAATCACAAAATTAGGGTTCTAAGTAACAGCACCTAATTAAGTAAAAACTGGAGAAATGGGAAAATAAAATGAAAAAGGAAAAGGGGGGAAAATCTCGGAAACCACCCAATGGTATGGGACAGAGTGGATTTGAGTGGGAAATTTTGAACAAGTAGCCATGAATGAAATAAATAAAAATTAGTATTTTTTTCTTTTTATTTTTTCTTGGTTGAGTTGGTATTTGTGTTTGTGTAGGCTGTACAAAAACAGCAGCAGCAGCAGTGTTGATATCACAGAGATCTTTAATCTCCTTTCTGACCCAACGACTGCCACCCTCATCACTGCCATCCCAGCCCTCTTAGTAGAGAGAGAGAGAGAGAGCTGTATATTTTCCTCACCTTTCACCACCAGCTAAGAGTTTGTGTTCATAGTGTTGCTGCAGATTTCTTGAATAGTACAGAGGTTTGCAGTGGTAGACGTGCAGTATACAACATAGCTATCATCAAAAGCTGTGTATGTGAAAAAAGTTGAGATTTTTGAAGATGGGTTAGGCTCCAATCTTCGTTGGGCTCTATGAATTTGATGGAGTTTTTCAAGATTGAATGGCAAGAAAGCTGAGGTTGAGAAAGCTGTGTAATTCAAAAGCTGGAAGAGGAAAATCACAAGGCTCTGAGTCTGGATCCTCAGAGGAACCATCATCTTCATCTTTACCAAAATCAAAATCAAGATCAAGAAAATCACAATTATGTAGCAGAGCAATCTTCAAATGTGCAATTCCACCAGCTTTTCCACCAAAACCAGCTCCTCTACGGCGGGAATCGGCTAGATTCCCACAATCCGCCGCAGCAGCCGCCGCGGCCGCCGCAGGTGAAGAAGCGGGTGCCGCCGGAGGCGGCTGCGGAGCATGCGAGATTGCGGGAGAAGATGGGGGAGAGCAGCCAGCAGCAGCAGAGAATACGGGCGAGGGCCGCCGTGGGGGAGGTGGTGGAGGTGCAGGGCGGCCACATTGTCCGCGCCACCGGCCGGAAAGACCGCCACAGCAAAGTGTGCACCGCCAAGGGCCCCAGAGACCGCCGCGTCCGCCTCGCCGCTCACACCGCCATCCAATTCTACGACGTTCAAGACCGTCTCGGCTACGACCGCCCCAGCAAGGCCGTGGATTGGCTCATCAAGAAGGCCAAATCCTCCATTGACGAGCTCGACCAACTCCCGGCTTGGCACCCAACCGCCACTACCCCCTCCTCTGCCGCCGCCCAAGACTCTGATTTTAAGCAGAATGACCTCAATCCCAACACTCCCAGCTCTTCCTCAAAGCCGCCGGCGACTATGGCCGGCCAAAACATCTCCGAAAATCCAAATTCCCACATCTCGAGCTTCCTCCCTCCTTCCCTAGATTCCGATGTAATTGCAGATACAATCAAATCCTTTTTCCCCGTGGGCGGTGCCGCCGGCGAGGCGAGCTCCTCAGCTATGCAGTTCCACAGCTTCACCTCCTCCGATTTGATTTCGGGAACCAGCAGCCATAGCCAGGATTTGCGTCTCTCGCTGCAGTCATTGCAAGATCCCATCTTGCACCACGTCCAGGCGGCGGCGCCGCCGCGTGTCCACGGCCAGGTCCTGCTGAGCGGCACCCCATTGGGGTTCGACGGATGCTGGCTCGACCACCAGCAGCAGGCCGCGGAGCTCAGCCGCCTCCAGAGGTTCGCCGACGCCGCCGCCCCCGCGGGATACTTCTTCAATTCGCCGCCGCCGCAGCAGCAGCAGCCGCTGCTGCAGCAGTTGCTCGGCCACAACCAGATGGTTTCACAGAGGGGACCCCTTCAGTCCAGTAACACACCTTCAGTTCGTGCTTGGATCGACGCGCCGCCGGCCTCTGCCGTCGATCACAGTCATCACCATCAGCAGCCGGGTTCTTCGCCTTTCTATCCGTCCTCATTCTCCGGCATTGGTTTCGCCTCCGGATACGGCGGATTCCCCGGCTTCCACATCCCAGCACGAATTCAAGGTGACGAAGAGGAGCACGACGGCTACTCCGACAAGCCGTCATCCGCTTCCTCCGATTCCCGCCATTGAGCTCACACTCACCAAATCCCTTCCATGTCTTGCGAATATCATTATGTTTGGATCAGGTGAGTTAGATTCCACTGATTTTTCTGGTGACTAAACATTTAATTTAATATTGTGAAAATAAATGGCGTATGATCAATGTAGGTGCAGGCCAGGAGGTGATCATGGACGGAGTTTGGGGTGAGTCTTGCTCGTTGGCCGCGGCCGTGAGGCGAAGAAGTCAGGTTTCTCGCTTTCTGGTTCGCTAATATTCTATATTTAGTTGCTTAATGTTGTTTTCCTGTACCATGCCTGAATGAGCCACTTGAGCTCACTACATTGTTTTCCCTTTGCTTTCTTGCTTTGTGTTTCCATTGTTGGTTTCATGTATGATCGTATGCTTAAACGCGTGACACTATTTGCTCGACCTTGTTTCATTCCACTCCAATAGCTTATGCTTTCATCTATGTGTTTACATGTGTAGTAACGTTTGCAAATCCGACCTTGGTCTATTTTTGGTCTATTTTGCATGTTGTTAATACTTGTTTGGTGTTTTCTCTATTTAGAAAAAGGTCACTTATTCAGTGTCTATTAGTACCTTGTTTACATCGTCGGAACCCTAGAGACGGGGAAGGGGGGAGGTAGGGACGAGATGGTTACTCACTCCGTGACTAGGTAAAATGGGGTGGGCTTCTTTCTTGGATCCCTTTCAATCCAGACACGCCCCATGGAGTGCAGCAAGCACTATACACATGAAGTGATACAGTGGAGAGAAGAGGATGGTGACAAGGAAATAACTCGAACTATAGAAAGGAGAAACAGCCTTTGGATCTACCAAAATTTGGGCACTTAGGCATCATCAATTTTATTGTTGGTCCCCCACCACACCACCCTCCTACAAATGCCTCTGCTTCTTAACAATTCCTAAGTCTAGCTGGAAAATATTCTTCTACATTAGGCACAGATTCAATAAAAGGAAATAAAGAAGCAAATCATTTAATTGGCTTTCTATCGAAGATGTTGACAACTGCTCGACGGTTGTTGCTGCTTATTTATGGCTGATTACTGATTACTACACTTCAACCACACTGTAAATAGCACCCTAACATTTATCATAATTTTATCTTTTTACGACCGCATTCTTTGAAATAGGGTTTATAGCCATGTAAATTACCCAAGATTGCCCAAATTTGTGCTTTTGCACGTTACAAAAAGATTATATAAATTATTGTAATTTTTGTTCCAATTTTACGATCGACAACTGCTTACCCCTGTAGTAGAATTAAGCTGTTGCTAACGTGACATAATTATGTGTACGTGGAGCACCCTAATTCGGGGGTAATTCGTTCTCGGCCACAAAAATCATAATAAATTAAAACTATAGTAATTTACACAGTCTTTTCGTGGTGTCCAAAATAGAATTTGGCTAAACTTCGGTAATTTACAGACAACTAAAAGATAAAGGTAATAAAAGAATATTAAATTGATCAATAGTAGGTTATTGTTTATTGTTTTCGCACCAGTTGGAAGAGGGAATGTCACCTTCTTGTTTATTAGATATTATAAGATAGTGAGGAAATGGATTAATTAAATAAGCTTTCATTTTCAGATAAAGAAATACAAGTAGAGTGTGATCTTTCTGGTGAATAGATACAAAGCATACATGTATATTTAGACCTTTACTCATAAGATACCTTAGGCCACAAACATAGCAACAAACCAAATAATCCAAACATATTGCAATAGCTTCAAATGTTACGCTCGACGCCAAAACTTACGCAAAAATCCCTCTAAAATCATTATTGGTAAACCATAAACGTCGAAGATATTTCGTCGTTTTATTAGCTTATGAAGTACGATATTCCATTGAGCCACTCGCAAGTCGCAATCGCTGCTCATGTGTCCTCTAGCGAGACTTTGGACGACTTTGTTGCATGAGGCGACACTTTCCCATTAGGCAAGGCCGGCTTAAAAGGAACTGTGGTAGGTTTCGCGGTGGCTGGACCTGTAACTTCACCCATCTTCTGTTTAGTCTCGACTTTCTTGATAGGGACGAGGCTCGTCTGGCATGGCTTTTCCCATGGCCGGACAGCCACCCACCGCTCCTTCCAGCTCCAGCCCCAACTCTCTTTGCTGAGATCATAGTAGGACTGCCCAAAATACTGGTTTGTATTCGCCCTCCACTGCAGAAAAAACCCAATCAACAAGCCAGAAGAAGCTTATAGTTTAGAGTTGGAAATTTCTATCCACGTGCCTGGTGGGAGAAAGCATAAGCCATTGTTCGTTCCCGTTTAGCTGCTGCTGCCTCTCTCTGTTGTATTCTGTTGAGAATATCGTCCATGGTTTCTGGGCCGCTGCTCCATTCCACCTGTAGTACCCGAACAGAAGCAGCTATCAATCTAAACTATCATCCAAACCAAACATCTCTCACAAACAATAATATCAGGATCCAGACCAGTCTTTGCGGAAAAATAGGGCTCAATTTGACTTGTATTGACAGCAAGATTATTACCTCTAGTTCATGGAGCTTAGCGTCGAGTTTGAGCTGATTCTCGAGCTTTTTCTGACGCGCCCGACTCTCGACCACCATGCTGAGCCATCGAGCTCGGATCTCGGCCTGGATCCGGCTCCAGAAATGGATGTGATTCAGAGCAGACATGGCTTGGTTTCTCACAGAAAAGTGGCCTTCTACAAACCCTCGGTATCTATCAATGTCTTTTAGGCCGCGCAGCACCTTCCTCGCCTGCACAAAACCGGATTCAACGACGCGTGGCCTGAAATACCCAATTTGGCGATCATGATTCTAAACTCTAACCTTGTATGCTCGGAACGCGGTCTGGATTCTTGTAGCTGCAGAATCTTTCGTTAGCTGCCGGAATTCGCCTTTCTTCCTCAAGACGCCATTGGCGAGAATGCTGCCTTCCTTAGTGGAATGCTTGATTCTCCTCCCATTTGACTTCTGCATCAGATTTTGCTAAGGTTTCTATTTAAAGAAATTGTTGAATATATTTGTGGTTTTCTACCTTTGGTCTCTTTAGGCTGAATATGTTCTTGAAGCAATCTCCTGAGCCCATCTCTGTTTCTTTTGATGGCATTAACCTATGCAAATTGTGGTTTCAATCAAAATAATGTGATGTGAGTAAATGTTATATAGTGGGAAGTTTAATTACTATCAAATATTAGTATCTCAATAATTAAGCCCCGGAAACCAATCAACACCCATTTTTTAGTGCCCACATAAATGCAACAATTTGAGAGAGACCAAATTAGAATAGCTGTTCAAAGCCTTTATTTTGGCCTCTGACCAAATCAATCAGCAACATATATATGCAAGAATTAGTGACAAAAGAGCCGATTATCAATTTATCATACATACAATTTAAATGACATTTACACTGAAGAACGGGGGAAAGTTGCTTACCTGATGAGGCTAGGGACGACAATAATGCATGACTCCTTCTAATCTTCATGAGAGAGAGAGAGAGAGAAAGATTGGTGTAAAAAAAGGAGTGTGGAATGTGCAATTGACAGACCAACAGAAGAGAAAGGTGGAGGGAGTGTGATATTTGATCAAACTGGCAATAGCATCATATATTCAAACACAAGATTTCAAAGAACCATCAAACTCTCCACACCTTTCGAACTCATCAAAACCTTATAATTAAGCAAATTGACTTTCTATCGATTTAAATTAGGAATTACATTCCAGGAAATAATGAAAAAGGAATTGAGGATCGTAACTATAAATATAATAAATTTTGCTAAAATTAAACGTAAACATACTAGATAACCGGAATGTTGGTCCCGGCGGGGCTCGAACCCGCGACCTTCGGCTCATAAGACCAACGCTCTAACCAACTGAGCTACGGGACCATTACATGTGACAATTCAGTGTTATTTTAATCATATTGTGTGTGAATTTATGCATAACTTTTCATCGAATATGCATTCTGACACAACTTTTCAATTATTGTAATTACAATATAATTTTTCAGTTTTATGCAATTATAACACCCCCAATATTTTTGTGGACATTAATTGGAATATGACATTCTTGTTGACTTAACTCAAACACGTCAGATGCTGCTCGACAAAAAATATGGACTGAATTCAAACACGCCGGATGCCACTCAATGGAAAAAAGGGGTGTTGCAATTTCAAAATGAAGAAATGTTGTGTTTTCATTTCCATGTCTAAAAAGTCATTTTTATAATCGCAAAAGATTGTATTAAATTCAACCAACCCTAAAATGGACATAACTCAAACAAGTCGGATGTCACTCGACAAAAAAAATGGAGGTGCTATAATTTCAAAATGAAGAAAGGTTGTGTTGTCATTCCCATCTCCCAAAAGTCATTTTTATAATCACAAAAGATTGTATTAGATTTAACTAACCCTGAATGATGACGCAACATTGAGTAACCAATATACTTTCAAAATGAAGAAAGATTGTGTTGTCGCTCCCATAGTCCCATGTCCAAAAAGTCATGTTTATAATCGAAAAGATTGCATTAAATTTAATCAACTTTGAATGATAACATAACATTGAGCAACCGAAGTCATTTATGTTACATGAGTGGAATTTACCAAAAGCACATCATATAGCTATAGGTTAATTGATATCTAGATATTGGTCCCGCGACCTTCAACTCATAAGACCAACGCTCTAACCAACTGAGCTACGAGAACATCTCGATTAAATTTTGTATAACAATGTTATTATTTGTTGAAAGTAATGCACATTTTTATATATAAATAAGATGGTTAATTCTATTTTAAACGCAACATTTAACAAAATATGCAATGATAAATTTTTTGGTCAAGAAACAAAAGGCCCAAACCTCCATGAGGTGGTAAGTAGTATCTTACATACCACAAACAGACCAACAAAAGAGCATAGAAGATATATGAGCAAACTACAAAATAAAACAAGACAACCAACAATAAAAGCTCCCACAACATCCTAACCGACACCCCATCCAGGATAATTAAAGCACAACATCAGAGCACTACCGTCTCACATCAATCCATCCCAGTTAGGGCAAACAACGCAAACCAATGCACTAGTAGGAGAAATCAGCCAACACAAAAACTCACATTGACTTTATCTAGTGGTTAGATGTCAACATTCTCCACCTCCTGACTTCATTCCAGTTCTCCAGGATTGAGCATGGTAGGAAGGGGGTAGAAGGTGCACCAGCCCTAGGTCCAGACAGCCATGTTAGAAAAGGAAACAAATCAAACTAGAAATAAGTTGATTATTATTTCCTTGTGTAAGTACAATACATGCTCTATTTAACGAGTCATGGATTATCTATTGAAATATACAAAACAGTTCTCTCCCGATTCTTCTATTCACTTGGCTTATACAAAACATTGAGCCAAATCTGATCAATGGAGTATCCCAACACCCAACAGCAAAGGCCCTATAGGAGGCACTAGCGGTCACATACGGAAGCGGTACAGACCCACTCCAGGTTTTCAACCTGTACAAAAGGGCTAACACACTGAAACAAGGTGAGTCAACGATAGAAAAAACATGGAGCAAGTTGCAGAGTATTTGGATGACCATAGATCGAAGAATGCCTAACCCGATGCAATGTCCAGAGGACATAAAAACATAAAACCAACTAGTCCAAACCCAGCGGCTGTATCAACTACTCACTGCTCTAGATGACAAGTTCGAGCAAGTAAAGATGAATATCTTAAAATGGGAACCATTACCCTCAGTCGAGATAGCTTACGCCACTGTCAGACGAGAGGCTGCCAGGGCCCAAATCTTACGACCGGTAGCCTCCGATGACAATAGCACATCATCAGGTGGTATTGGGAGTGGTCTCGCAGCCAGAGACATTAATCGGCCAAAACAGAACCCACCAAACAACAGAGGGTGGAATCGACGGACAGAAGAAGACAAGAGCAAACTGATATGCTCTCACTTTGGGAAACGAAAGCATACAAGGGACGCATGCTTTGAATTGGTCGGATATCCCGAATGGTGGGAATCTCCGACGGTGAAGCCACCCCAACAAAGCCAATGGAATCGCGGAGGCAAAGTTGCCATTGCCGCAGGCAACGACAAGCCCACCAGCACCATCGGAGCGGCGGGCAACCAAGTCACCGTATCTGAACATGGCGGCGGAACCAGTGGAGAAAGTGGAAAAGGGCTTGCGGCTAGGGCTTCCGAAGGAGAAGGGCTGGGTTCAGGTAATGAAGGGCTTGGTTTTCAACCAAGTCCTTCATCTTTTAAATATCGTAGAAAGACCCCATCACATGCATATTTAGTATCAGGCCCCTCCATATCTTCTGATAATTGGACCCCAAACTTTAGCAAAAATTCCCCTATGACTTTAGAAGAAAGATCAAAAGCCTATGCAGCCCCTACTTTAAACTTAAGTCATAAAAGGGATACTGAGTGGATTTTTGACTGTGGTGCAACCGATACCATGACCTATGATGCCACAGATATTATCACATCTGTTAAAGCCCGGAAGACCCACATCCAAATGGCCAATGGGGAGTTAGCCCCTGTTGAAGGAGCATGGACTATCGAAATTTCCCCTGTAATGAGAATTTCGAACTGTTTATATGTTCCGTCTCTCTCACATAAATTATTATCCATAAGTCATGTTACAAAAGAGCTTAATTGCACCTTGCTGATGCACCCCGATTTTCGTCTTCTACAGGATATCAGGACAGGAAAGATTATTGGACGTGGCACTGAACACCGTGGATGAGATAGCTCAAAAAGGAACTGCGATGCTGACTCACGGAACCTCGGATCGGGAAGCTTGGCTTTGGCACCGTCGGTTAGGCACCCGTCTTTTAGTTACTTAACGCTTCTTTTTCCTAAGTTAAGACAGTCTCGAGATATGTATTGTGAATCATGTTTTTTAGACAAGAGTCATAGACAAACCTTTCGGCCTAATAATACTCGTGTTCCCTCTATTTTTTCTTTAATTCATTCTGATATTTGGGTCCCGCACTGTTTTGGGCGGGCAAGGATTTAAATATTTTCTTTTATTTATCGATGACTGTACTCGTATGACCTGGATCTATTTTCTAAAACATAAGTCTGAAGTCTGTGATAAATTTATGCATTTTTATGTTCTAGTTCAAACTCAGTTCCATAAATCCATTCAAATCCTTCGATCTGATAACGGAGGGGGGGAGTTTGTCAATGCTCATATGAAACAGTTTTTTACCACCCATGGACTTTTTCATCAGACCACTTGTCCCTACAACCCGGAGCAGAATGGTGTCGTCGAACGAAAAAATAGAATTCTACTCGAAATGACCCGCGCTATGCTCCTTGAGTCCCGTGTCCCAAATTTTTTCTGGCCCGAAGCCCTTGCCACTTCTGTCTATCTCCTAAATCGCCTACCTACCAAAGCCCTGAACCTTAAAACACCCCTCGAAGTCCTCTCTAGCCAAGCCCGCATACCTCTTGCTCTAACACTCAAACCCCGCATATTTGGTTGTTCTGTATTCGTTCACATACCTAAACACGAGCGCACTAAACTGTCCCCTTGTGCTGTAAAGTGTGTGTTTGTTGGATACGGGATCAACCAGAAAGGGTATCGGTGTTATGAACCCTCTACTTGTCGTGTCTTTACCACAATGAACTGTGATTTTGTCGAAACCGAGTATTTTTTCCACCAACTTAGTGGTCAGGGGGAGAGTTTACCTAATAAAGACCCACTAAGCTGGATGTCAATGCCAAGCCTACCAAATGAGGGGCCAACAGAGGAAGTTAGCAGAACCGCTGAGCAAGTCTTGGATACCACTTTACAGTTTCCGAGTTCCAGTCCACAATCACCTTCCCCCCTGATTCCTGAGGTAAGTAGCCCTAATCCTCCTGATGATGTCCCATTATTTAATCCTTCTGATGTTGATATTGACGGACCTCAAGAAGACAGCCCAGCAAACTCTGATCAGGAGAATCAAACTGAAAACATGGCTGAAAATCCAGAAAGATATGTGTTACCTCCACGCAGCAACAGAGGTGTGCCACCAAAGAGGTATTCTCCAGAAAGGCATGGAAGAAAATCACGTTACTCAATTGTGAATGTCACTAGGAGTAACTTATCTGAGATGGCGACGGCATTCGAAGCAGCACTTCTCGAAGAGGAAGAGTTACCTCAAACTGTGGAGGAAGCAATGAAATGCAAGCACTGGCAAGAAGCAATGGAAAAGGAGATGAGTGCCCTGTCTAAAAACCACACTTGGGAGAGCTGCCGATTACCAAAAGGAAAGAAACCAGTCGGGTGTAAATGGGTCTTCACCATCAAAAGGAGACCTAATGGCACAATTGAAAGATACAAAGCCAGATTAGTGGCAAAAGGATACACCCAGATATATGGAGTTGATTACTCAGAGACTTTCTCCCCTGTAGCAAAAATGAACACGGTCCGAGTGTTACTCTCTATTGCAGCAAATCGAGAGTGGCCCTTGCATCAGTTCGACGTCACCAATGCCTTTCTGCATGGAGAGTTGGAGACAGAAGTATACATGGAGGCCCCTCCCGGGTACTCCAACACTGAAGAGTTTAGGAATGGTGAAGTATGTCGCCTTAAGAAGACCTTGTATGGACTTAAACAGTCCCCCAGAGCGTGGTTCGGAAGGTTTACTGATGCTATGATGAAATATGGATTCAGACAGAGTAACTCAGACCACACACTATTCCTGAAGAGGCGAGGAGATCAAGTGACCTGTCTGATCATATATGTGGATGATATGATCATTACAGGAAATGACACTGAAGAAATTGAAAAGTTAAAAAGGAATTTATTTCAGGAATTTGAGATGAAGGACCTTGGAGACTTGAAGTATTTCCTTGGAATAGAAGTTCTAAGATCAAAAGGTGGCATTTTTCTGCGACAAAAGAAGTACATCTTAGATTTATTGGCAGAAACAGGGCTATTAGATTGTAAGCCGGCAGATACACCTATGGTGGTGAATCACGGTTTGCAAATCATGGAGGGAGCTAAGCTTGCAGATCGCGAGAGATATCAACGCCTAGTAGGGAAATTAATATACTTATCCCATACTAGACCTGATATAGCATATGCAGTCGGAGTAGTGAGCCAGTTCATGCATCAACCACAAACCGATCATCTAGAAGCAGCTCTGAGAATTGTAAGATATTTAAAAGGGACAGTGGGACATGGAGTATTGCTAAAGAAAAATGGGCATCTAGAAATACATGGATACACAGATGCAGATTGGGCTGGCAGTCTGATGGATAGGAGGTCAACAGCAGGTTACTTCACCTTTGTAGGAGGAAACCTGGTTACATGGAGGAGTAAGAAGCAAAAGGTAGTTGCCCTGTCAAGCGCTGAAGCTGAATTCCGGGGAGTTAAAAGTGGCTTAACTGAAGTCATGTGGCTGAAAAGGCTAATGACTGAAATTGGGTATCCACCCCATCAGAAATGTCGGTTATACTGTGATAACAAAGCGGCAATCAGCATCTCTGAGAACCCTGTTCAACATGACAGAACAAAACACGTGGAGGTCGACCGACACTTCATTAAAGAAAAACTTGACAACGGCACAGTGGAATTACCGTTCGTCCGTTCAGACCACCAGCTGGCAGATATCCTAACAAAAGCAGTAAACTCCAAAAAGTTTTCAGAGGTCCTGTGCAAGTTGAGTATCGGTGATCCCACTGCTCAACTTGAGGGGGAGTGTTAGAAAAGGAAACAAATCAGTATAATTTAGTCTGTAATTCTAGCCTAAAATAAGTTGATTTTATTTCCTTGT